>CANYBF011023132.1:0-17388 GCA_948192965.1 Dalechampia spathulata | reverse complement strand
TATCCAACCTCCAAGTTATGAATGCCTCCTATGGAGGAATAAAACATAGGAGTCAAAACATAGTGATCCATAATTAAGATAACCTTATTATCTCAAGTCTTAAAGATACTTGCACTAATGATATGAGAGAGATATATTTCATAGACATAGATCAATTATCCATATGAAATCTCATTAGCAAGGCATCCAATGAGTTAGACCCCTACTGCTCATCCATATATTCACTTTAGGAACTCTTGTCATGATGAATGATAATCATTCCTTAAGGAAATATAAGATGTGTTGATCTTAACTGCATCAATAATATCCATTCTTATTAATGCATTGATCAAGGATAATTTAGATATTAAACATTTGCATACAATAAGAATATCATTTCATTGCATGCATTATTTAGTTAATAACCTTATATACAATAAGAACCCTTCCTTTGTACTGTTCTAATATCTTGGATTCATTATTTAGTTAATAACCTTTCAGATAAACTGAATAATGAATAATGCCTTTTATTGATAAAATCATTCAATTAAATACAATAAAACATGATGCTCTAGAGCATACACTAATAAACTCCTAGTTATGCTAGAACCAATCATCAACCCATGGAAGTTACATGCCTATCATGCTTGCTCAGTGTCAATACCTTAGTGAGAGGGTCTACCACATTCTATTCTGTAGGAACCTCTACTTCTCCTCTACCAATTATCTCCTAATTAAATGGTATCTCCTGAGTACATGTTTACACTTTTGGTGAGATCTGAGCTCCTTTGCTTGGGCTATTGCTCCATTTTTATCACAAAATAGAGGAATAGCTTCTGTACTTCAGGGAACCACACCAAATTCATGAATGAACTTACTTATCCATATGGCCTCCTTTGTTACGTCCAATGCAGCTATGTACTCTGTCTCCATCGTAGAATCTGTTATGGTCTTATGTTTTGAACTCTTCCAAACAACTGCACCACCATTCATTACAAAACACGTAACCTAATTAAGATTTGTAATCATCTCTATCAAATTGGAAACTATCATCTATATACCCAATTAATTGCAAATCCCCTTCTCCATATACTAAAAACATATCCTTAGTTCTTCTCAAGTACTTAAGGATATTCTTGACAGCTGATCAATAAGCCAAACTTTAGCACCTTCTCTGAAAGATCTATGCTAAACCTCTTTAGCACCTTATCTATGTAGGTAGACTATGAAAGACCAACAAGCCTTCTTAATCTATCTCTATAGATCCTTATACCTAAAATATAAGCGGCTTCTCCAAGGTCTTTCATGGAGAATTGTTTGGATAACCAAACTTTAACACTCTGCAGAAATGAAATATCATTTTCAATGAGTAATATGTCATTTACATGTAACATAAGGAAAGCAATTGCACTCCCACTATTCTTCTTGTAAACAAATGGTTCAAAATGGATCTTTAAAGTTTCCATGCCTTATGGCTATCATTGGATGTAAAACCATTAGGTTGTGTCATATACACCTTCTCAAGTAGATTTCCATTAAATAAAGTTATCTTTACATAATCATAATGAGTAGTAATAACAAGTAAGATTCCTATGGATTTAAACATAGCTAATGGTGAGAAAGTTTCATCATAATCAATTCCTTATTTTTGATTTTAAATCTTCGCTACCAAGTAAGCTTTATAGGTGACCATATTACCATCCATGTCTATCTTCTTTTTGAAGACCCACTTGCATCCAATGGGCTTAATCCTCTCAGGTGGATCAACCAGAGTCCATACTTGGTTCTCTGACATAGAATCCATTTCAGACTTCATGGCCTTTAACCACAAGTCACCTTCTAAACTTTTCAAAACTTCATCATAGTCTATGTGGTCATCATTCTCAACTAATAAGACTTCCTTATTTTCATGAACAAGGAATCCATACCTCTCAAGCATAGTTCTTATTCTGGTTGAGCATCTGGGAGCTTATATTTCCATAGGGTTTGATTCTACATCAGTAGGATCAATCAGTTGATCTGCTTCATCTTGTGGTGATTGAACTTCATCAAGTTCAATTTTATTCCCACTACCTCCTTTTAGAAGAAATTCTTGCTCTAAGAAAATAGCATACTTTGAAACAATCACTTTTTATTCCAAACGAAGATAGAAGTAATATCCTATGGTTTCTCTAGGATATCCCACAAAATAGCATTTGTCAGACATTACCTTAAGCTTATCTGACATTATTCTTTAAACATAACGACAACCTCATATCTTCAAATAAAATCAGATGGGTTTCATGTTATACCACATTTCATATGGTGCAACTTAAACCAATTTAGATGGAACTCTGTTCAAAATATGAACAACAGTCTCCAGTGCATAGCCCCAAAATGATTTGGGTAATTCTGTAAGGCTCATCATGGATCGAACCATATCTAATAAAGTTTGATTCATCCTTTTTGATACACCATTATGTTGGAGGTGTCCATTGAGATAAAATGCCATTATCTCTGAGATGTTCAAGAAATTCTTGGCTTAGGTATTCATCGCCTCGATTGAAATAAAGTGTTTTGATAGTCTTACCAAGTTGTTTCTCTACTTCATTTCTGAATTCTTTGAACTTCTCAAAAGCTTCAAATTTATGCTTCATTAAGTACAAACATCCATATCTGGAATAGTCATCTATGAATGTAATGAAGTAGCTATATCCTCCTCTAGTATGTATGGACATAGGACCACATACATCTGAATGTATGAGTTCTAGTACCTCTTTAGCTATTTTACCTTTTCCTTTAAAAGGTGATTTTGTCATCTTCCCTAATAAACAAGATTCAATGTTTCATATGATTCAAAATCAAATGAACCTAAGTTGCCTAGTTTGTGCAACTTAGACATACAAGTATTATTTATATGGCCAAGATGACAATATTATAGAAAGAGTGGATTAAGAGTATCAATTTTGATTCTGTTAGTTTGAACATTGCAAATGAGGTCTATATATTCAGTATATAAATTCCATTCTCAATATTTGCATAACAGTAAAACATACCATCTTTCAACATTGAACAAGCATTGTTATCTATAAAAAAAATTGAATCCTTGTTTAGCAAGATAAGATATTGAAATAACGTTCTTATGTAAACTTGGAATAAAATAGCAATTATTGAGTTCTAGTTTTAAACAAGAAGCTAAGTGCAAAATATAGGTTCCTACTTCTAATGCAGCAACTCATACTCCATTAGCAACCTTGATATATGCATCATTCCTACTTAGCCTCCTCCTGCTGACCAACCCCTGCAATCATAATAAATGTAAGATGCACAACTAGTATCTAATACCCAACTCTTGTTATTAGAAACAACATTAGATTTAATCTCAATCATAAAAACACCTAAAGAAGATGCATGATTCTTCTTTACTAGCTCCAAGTATTCCTTGCAAATTTCTCTTCCAATGCCCATCCTTCTTACAATGGAAGCAAATACCCTTAGGGGGTTTCTCTGCAGCTTTCTTACCTACACCTCCTTTGGTCTTTAGGGCTGGCTTCTTGCCCTTTTTCTTGGTTGTGTCCTTCTTCTTGGAAAGCCTAGAAGAACTAACTACCAGTGCTACTTTAGCACTCTTCTTATTGGCATCCTAAGCATATTTCAACAAATTGATACACTTAGGAATGGTAGTTTCTCCCTTATTCATTTGATAATCGAGCATAAATTATGCATAACCATCAAGTAATGACTATAGAATAAGGTTAATAACCAATTCTCGTTTCAGTCCAAAACCAAGACCCTCCAGCCTCTATATGTAGCCATGCATCTTAATGCCATGAAAGACTACTGATGACCCCTATGCTATCTTGCACCTAAAGAGTGCCTTTGAGAGTTCAAATCTCTCAGTCTTTGCTTTTCCTTGAAAAGCTTTTTGAGATCATTCTCCATAGCTCCCAGCATAATGCTGCTAGCCATCTCATCCTCTTCTAGTACATGGATAGCTCCCAGCATAATGCTGCTAACTTCTTCAGAGGAGTTTGCTACATGCATGCATGGATAAGCTCTATCCAGTACATGGGCTATATATTTGCCTTTCAAAACTATTTTGATTTGGCAAATCCAATCAATGTAGTTGGACCCATTTAGTTTATGATCGAGAATGATCAACTTTTCTTGACATCTTTTAGAAAATCTGGAGAAAAAGAAGAAATAGTGTGTCATTAAAAACATCATGTATTTTAAAAACATAATAAGGTCTTTTATTAGTTTTTATCTCCTATTATTTTATTTCAAACTAATGGTCCTCAACTTGCCTTCCTTAATGGGTCAGTATCCAATGACCATTAAGCCCAATCTTGAGTATGCTCAACAAACTGGAACTTAAAGTCAATAGGTAGACATCTCCCATGTCAAGCATATCTCTATATGACTACTGAATCATTAGGTTATAAACTTTTCTTGATACTTATGTTATCTTACATAACATAATTACCTAAACCGGCCTATAAAACATTTTACCTTGGGTATGCCTAATAAATAAAATCTTTTATTTAAATCTGATCTATTCTTAAAAACTTGGATATACCCTATGTTAAATAGGCTTGAGTATGCTTAACAACCTGAATGACAAGAAGCTCTCCACCTTTATCTTAGAAAATCAAAAGCCTTAGATTTATATTCCTTGGAGGGATTTATTTCCTTTTTATGTCATGAAAAACATTTAAAGTGGGTATGTGTAATTGGTGCACCATGCATGGTCATGGCTCATGCATGCTATGACATGCTCATGCAACTCATACATACATCATTATAACAATTTATAATATGATGATTATGAAATTTTAAGTCTGAGGTCAAACCTAGGTCATGCATGATTTTACAAATCCTAAAAATTTGAAATAAGACTATTCTATTACAAATTTGATCTTGGAGTTTCCTCTTTTGGTCATGCCTTACTCCTTTTGCCTCATTTTGCCTTTTTTGTAACTCTTTTACAACTGATGTAATATAATTACAAATTTCAATAGTAGAAACCCCAAGTTATATTTAGGGAGAGTAGATGAGAAGAGAAGCACAAAAGATTTTAAAGAAAAGGCAGGACTCGCAGGCTCTATTTACCAAACATTATAAAATGATGCATATGCTCAATCACATTGAGCTAAGTTCATAATCACCATCATACCATATAATCATCCATCCATAAATTCAAAAATGCTTAAATAAATAATCTTCTCATAATGTCATTTCAGTTTTTCTATTTTAAAATTCAAACAACCTTGGCCTTTTAAAATAGTTATTGGGATTGCATTTGAAAACATATGGTTTAAATGTTTTGAATTTTATTTGAATAAATTATTTATTAAATTAAATAATCATCTAAATAGTAATATATTAACTATTTAATCACACTTTAAATATTAATATATCACTTAAAAATCAAAATAGAAGTCAAAACCATTAATAATCCTTATCATGCTCAAATTAATCTTTTTAAGAGTTTTAATTCAAATAAATACTTATTAATCTCCAAAATTAATAAAATTTCATTTTTAAAACTTTTAATGTGTATAAAACATTAAAATACATGAATTAATGAAAAGCATGAGCAATTAATATTTAAAAACCTAAATATACCAAAATTGGACATCCTATGAACATATGAACATGATTTCCCCAAAATCACATCCAAATTGAATCATAATTAATTCCAAATACTCCATCATCAAGTTAACACAATAAATAATTGATTCATCAATAATTAAACATGCAATAATCAAGCAAGAACATTAATAATAACATAAAAAATCCATTCAGGTTTTCAATAAGAGCATGCGCAATATATGAATTTTATTTCATAAAATTTTTGCATATGTATTTGGTTTTTTTTTATAGACACCAAGTTAATGCAATGAAGAATTAGTGGTTAAAAATTTCAAATTGAAATTCAAACAATAAACCCTTCAAAATTGAAAATTCTGCAAGCCATAATGATAGTCAAAAATTGAAATCTTATGTACTCTATGCATAGATTGCAACACCAAATTGCTCTGATACCACTGTTGGTTTATGAAAATGTGTTTGACAGTAGAAGGCATAATTTAAAGCTTTTTAAAAGCAAATTTTACAATGGATCTAGCAATTCTATTCATAGAATACATCAAACATATAGAAGATTATTAAAGAAGAGATTGAAAAACTCATTTTTAAGTAGATATGCTTTCTTATCCTTCTGAAAAGTTATAGCATACTTTTCAATCCCCAAGGTAAAGGATCTCTAAACTAACCACTCAAGCAATGGAATGATTAGTAATCATTATTACAAGTTTTGTTTAGAGACTAGTAAAATAAAACAAAAAAGGAATGGATGAAGAGAAAGATGAATTTAGTTTCTTCTTATTGATCTTCTATCAAAAATGCAAATTAATCTTCTTGTTCTTGAACTTTTCTAATTGCTTGAAAATAATAAAGGAAGGAGGCAACCAAAATTCCTTATTCTATAACCCTAAAGGTTATGTTAGACAACTTATAAAAACCTAATTAGGTTATAGGTTACTTAAGTCAGATGCATGTGCATGTCACATGCTTCAGGCATGTGACTTGCATGTACATGACTTAAAATCCCTCTAAAAGCACATGAAAATCATGTGCACTTCCTTTTAATTCATCACACATGACTAAGTTATGTGACAATCACATATTTACTATTAATTAAAATTATTCTATCCAAATCTGCATATACCAGGCATGTAAAATATATCATCTTAAATCACTTGTATCTAGAGTTCTACTCATCAGATTTTAGTGATCTTGGTATCAAATCAAAGATTTTTTCATGATCTTTCTAATGAATATAAAAGATCCAAGTTATATTATAACTAAAAAATATTATTTCATCAACATCCATTCATGATTATCATTCCTCTTACTTTTAGTATGCAACCTTTTGGGTTCTTGACATGTTGGTAACATATGAATATATTATTAATCTCCATTTAATAATATCATATGTAAATCATAAGTGGTGTCTAGTCACACATCATGACTACCCAAATGCCAAGAGGTCATTAGTTTGACTACAACCCTTATACATCAGATTCCATCCAATAAACTCCTTTCAGCATCCACTATCTCATTTATGTTTGAGTATGGATTAATGTTAACTCAATGCATAATCAAGTCTGTTAGATCATGCCATAAATTTGTTGTTTCATGTACCATAATCTTTATTCCTAAAATTCCCTTATGAAACTCATTCATCAATAGGCATTATACTCTAGCCAGAGATTCCTAAATAATCAATGAGATAAAACCCCTACATTTAATTTAGGGTGGTGAATCTTTTATTAATAAATAAATACTTTCAACTACTTCACAGTATATCCAACCTCCAAGTTATGAACACATCCTATGGAGGAATAAAGCATATGAGTCAAAACATAGTGATCCATAATTAAGATAAACTTGTTATCTCAAGTTTTAAGGATACTTGCACTACTGATATGAGAGAGATATATTTCACAGACATAGAGCAATTATCCATATGAAATCTGATTGGCAAGACCTCCAATGAGTTAGTCCCCTACTGCTCATCCATATGTTCATTTTAGATAACTCTTGTCATGATGAATGAGAATCATACCTTAAAGAGGTATAACATGTGCTGATCTTAACTGTAATACATTGATCAAGGATAATTTAGATATTAAAAATTTGCATATAATAAGAATCTCATTTCATAAACTCTTTATGAATTCCTTTGTACTGTTCCAATATCTTGGAATTCATTATTTAGTTAATAACTTTTCAAGTAAATTGAATAATGAATAATGTCTTTTATTGATAAATCATTCAATTAAATATAATAGAACATGATGCTTTAGAGCATACACTAACAATTTCATGCTCTATCTCATAAACATGAGAAATCCAAGTTATCTTATAAGCATGAAATAATATGTCATATTGAATGAACATCCTTTCTTTATCACTAATCCCTATATATTATAATATTATTAAATCTCATTTAATAAGATCATATATAAGTCAAGAGTGGTGTCTAGTCATACATCATCCCTAATAGTTTGACTATAACCCTTTATATTTTTGCAATATAAACTCCTTTCACCATCCACTATTTCATTTAGATTTCACTATAGATAAATCTTAACTCAATGCATGATCAAGTATGATGTATCATGTACCATAATCATAATTCTTAAAATTCCCCTGTGAATCACATTCACTTTCTAGCATTTTACTTTAGAAAGAGATTCCTCAATCAAAGATTACTAGATGAAATATCGAGTTAAAACCTCTTATATTAATCTAGGATTATGAATCCTTTATTGATATATAAATATCTTCAATTACTTCATACTATGCACATCCTCTCAACTATGAACACCTTCACTAGAGGAATAAAGCATATGAGTCAAAGCATAGTAATCCATAGTTAAAATAATTGAGAGTTGTCCATCTTAACTAAAATCAATATAGAAACAATGATACATGGCATTATTATACTAATCATCGAAGATAAAACCTCTGACCCGTACCAATAGTACTATGGATCTAATCATGAGTAAGAAAGAACTCATACAAGAGAAGTAGTTTTAGAAAGAGGAAGAGAGAGAAATTAGAAAGCCATAGGATAATAAAGAGAAGATTTTATTTTCTGAAAGCTTGTTCTTCTTCCATAGGTGAAGCTCCATATTTATAATGAAAAACAAAAAACTATGACAGATAAGCTTAATATGGTTGGCCTATGAAAACTTAACATGTGGAATTCTTATCTTAAGGGATAGGAATCCATTATATAATCCATTGAGCCAACAATATATAAGGGCTATTTTATGATACAAGATTACAAGACAAAATACTTTTATAAATCAAACATCATTATTTAAAGTAAGTGACCTACACATGGAATATTGTGTGTGTAATAATCAAGATCATCTAAATCATTTGAATCACTATCATAATAGGGCTTTCTTCATCTTTTTCTACAAGGACTAGGTGAGTCATGAGATGGTAGAGCCTATACGGAGCATTTGACTTCTTCTCAAGGTTGGGAGGAGTTGATACATTACCACTTTGAGTCATATTGCAAACTCGAGAGGATATCTTGCTGGCTCCCAATCCCTGTGGAGCCTTAGGCTCTAGCTTGGCTGCTTTTGGAGTCCTGATTGACTCACCTTTATTCAATTTTTGAAGCTCTTTTGATTCAAACTTAGAGGAATCTTGAGTAGCTGTAGACTCATACTCTGAACTATCATACCATATGTCAATGGTGTCAATATTGAACCCATTGTTGAGTCAAAAATTGATAGTAGGTAAATCAACAATCTCTTTAATGCCAAGTGGAGAGGAGTTAAGAACCAGGTATTCTAGAAACTCTAATTGGATATATGTGTGGTTGGCCTTGTGGTAGTTAGGTAACATGTTTTTTTTGGTAGAAGGTTTGGATTTCTCAAGATCTTAAAGCTCACTCAAATTAATGAGGTCCTAAATGACCTACCTAAGGGAATGATTGTCATCAGTGTTGTGACCATGATGCTGGTGGTAATGACAGTAGGTTTTGGTATCTACTAAGGTTGGGGGTGGTGTTTGGAAGTTTGGCATAAAAGGTTTGATGAGTTTGGCTTTTACAAGATGCTTAAAAACCTTGGAAAGTAGCATCTAAAGATTCAAGTACCTTCGAGACTGGATAGTGTTTCAGAGTATAGGATTTGGTGTTTCTGCTATGTTTAGGTGTATATGGTGGTTTTTGGTTTGATGAAGACTCTTTCTTCTTCAAGCCCTCAGTCTACTCAATCTTGTTGGTTTATGAAAACATGTTTAGTAGTGAAAAATGTGATTTAAAAATTTTAAAACACATGATTTCATCAGATCTAGCAAGTCCATTCATATAACACATTAATTATAGAGAAGATTATCAAAGAAGAGATTAAAAAACTTACTTTTATGTAGATCTCCTTCTTTCTTGTCCTTTTGAAAGTTGTAGCAAAATTTTCAATCCCCAAGGTAGAGAATCTCCAAACTATCCACGCAAGTAACAAAAATGGTTAGTAATCAATATTACTTGTTTTATTTTTTAGACTAGTAAAACAAAACAATAAGAATGGATGAAGAATAGAATGAATTCAGTTTTACTTCTTGATCTTCAATCAAAAACATAATTGTTTCTCTTGTTCTTGAGCTTTAAATGGCTTGGAATCAATGGAGGAAGGAGGTAGCTAAAATAGGCTTTTGTATTTCCTTTTGTTTTTACCAAAAACATAATACCATAACCCTAATTAGGTTTAGGTTTAATAAATTAAGTCATGTGCATGTCACATGCTTCTGGCATGTGACTTGCATGTGACTAACTTAAATCTCCTTCCTAGAAGCATATGATAATCATGTGCACTTCCTTTTAATTCATCATACATGAATAAGTTGTGTGATAATCACATATTGGCCATTAAGTCATTTAATTCCATCCAATTCCGTATATACCATGCATCTAGAACATGTCATTTAAATCACTTGTATCTTGAGTTCTACTCATCAAATTTCAATGATCTTGGTATCAAATCAAAGCTCTTTTCATGATCTTTCAAATAAACATCAAAGATCTAGGTTATCTTATAACCATAAAACATTATATAACCAACATGCATTCATGATCATAATTCCTTTTACTTTTAGTGTGTGACCTTTTGGGTTCTTGATATATTGGTAACATATGATCATTAAATTTCAAGAGGTCATTAGTTTGACTACAACCCTTCCATATTAGATTCCATGCAATGAACTCCTTTCACCATCCACTATCTCATTTAGGTTTGAGTATGGATTAATGTAAACTCAATGCATAATCAAGTGTATTAGATCATGCCCTAATTTGATGTTTCATGTACCATAATCTTTATTCCTAAAATTCCCTTATGAAACTCATTCATCAATAGGCATTATACTCTAGCTAGAGATTCCTAAATAATCAATGAGATAAAACCCCTACAATTAATCTAGGGTGGTGAATCCTTTATTGATAAACAAATACTTTAAACTACTTCACACAATATCCAACCTCCAAGTTATGAAAGCCTACCCTATGGAGGAATAAAACATAGGAGTCAAAACATAGTGATCCATAATTAAAATAACCTTGTTATCTCACGTCTTAAGGATACTTGCACTATTGATATGAGTGGGATATACTTCACAGACATATATTAATCATCCATATGAAATCTCACTAGCAAGGCCTCTAATGAGTCAGTCTCCCACTGCTCATCCACATGTTCACTTTAGACAACTCTTGTCATGATTAATACGAATCATTCCTAAATGAAGCATAACATGTGCTGATCTTAACCACATTAATAATATCCATTCTTATTAATACATTGATCATGGATAATTTAGATATTGAACATTTGCATACAATAAGAATCTCATTTTCATAAACTATTTATGAATTCCATTATACTATTCCAATATCTTGGAATTTATTATTTAGTTAATAACCTTTCAAGTACACTAAATAATGAATAATATCTTTTATTAATAAATTGTTCAATATTACATTACAATGAAAACATGATACTCTAGAGCATACACTAACATACTCCCACTTGCACTAGATCCAATCATACATAAACTTCAATCTCATGGAAGTTACATGCCTATCATGCTTGCTCTATGTCAATGCTTTAGTGAGAACCTCTACTTCTCCTCTACCAATGATCTCCCTAATCAAATGGTATCTCTTGAGTACATGTTTACTCTTTTGATGAGACTTAGGCTATTGCTCCATTATTATCACATAATAGAGGAATAGATTCTACACTACAGGGAACCACACCAAGTTCATGAATGAACTTCCTTATCCACATCCTCATTTGCTGGATCCGATGTGGCTATGTACTCTACCTCTATTGTAGAATCTACTATGGTATCTTATTTAGAACTCTTCCAAACAACTACACCACCATTTATTACCAACACATAATCTAATTGAGATTTGCAATCATCTTTATTAGATTGGAAACTGGCATCTGTATACCTAGTTAATTGCAAATCAACTTCTCCATATACTAAGAACATATCCTTAGTTCTTCTCAAGTACTTGAGGATATTCTTGACAGCCAACCAGTGTTCCTCTCCATAACTGGATTGGAACCTACTTGTAACACGTAAAGAGAATGCCACATCTAGTCTAGTACATAACATAGCATACATGATGGATCCAATTACAATGAGTAATATATGTCATCTACATATAACACAAGGAAAGTAAGTGCACTTCCATTATTCTTCTTGTAAACACATGGTTCATCAATGTTTTGAATGAAGCCAAATTCTTTAATCGCTTTATCAAAATGTATGTTCCAACTCCTTGATGCATACCTTGTTGCTATCATTGGATGTGAAACCATATACACTTCCTCAAGTAGATTTCTATTAAGGAAAGTATTTTCACATCCATTTGAGATATTTCATAATCATAGTGAGCAGTAATAGCAAGCAAGATTCTTATGGATTTAAGCATAGCTAATGGTGAGAAAGTTTCATCATAATCAATTCCTTGTTTTTGATGATTACCCTTTACCACCAAGTAAGCTTTATAGGTAGAGGGGCCGAGAGCCAGCCATAATCAATCTGGATAAAGAATTCTCACACATGCCCATTCAAATGGCTTACCTAGCCTTAACAAGGGCTCATTCTTTTGAACTTCTTTGTACAAACTGACTATGGCTGGCTTTTAACCCCTCTTGGTATCAAAGCCTTAGGTTTGAGAAGTTATAGTATTAAATGTATATTGAAGAGTAGAAAGAATTTTACAAAGCCATGAATCCTTCAAGCTCTACTGAGTCTCCTTCAACCTCCAGTTCTCTTACTATTCGTAACTCTCCTTTTAAACTACCCAACTCTTTTAAAAGAACCTTGTCAAATAAGATAGATCACCTTGTAGAAATCACCCATATTCCACAAGAAGCATATATCGAAGAGTCTCTTCTTCCTTTTGTAAATCCTTACCAGGTTTTTAAAGCACCTCTCCTTTCACAAAGATTGTTAAAAGTATAATCAAAAGACCAACTCCTCACCTTAAGGAGTATGTTCAATCCTCCTCTCTCTCTTAATGCACTCTTTTTGCAAAGCCTCAAGAATAATATGTAATTATGGAGATCCCTCTAGAGTTCATCCACCAGTGAGAAGAAAAGGCTTCTCCCACCTTCATCTTGGTGCTATTTGTGTCATTCTATCATACCATATTAGAGGTGGCCTTCTTGTAACGGCTAGACTATCACTGTTAGATACTAGGTATCTACAATATGAGAATGCTATAATTGGCTCTATGGTTACTACATTAAATGCTAGAAGTGTAGTGTTAACCTTCTTTCTTAATTACAACATCTCACCGGCAGATGTCCATCTCTTAATAGCTTTAAAGATTCAAATTCAACTTACTGGTGCTTTAAGACCATGAAATCAATTGGTGACCCTAGACACCATCTCTAATGATGCCCTGTTCATCTTCCCTGACTCAGATCAAGTGTCTACTATCATTCAAACTCCTCGACAGCTCTCTCTAGAAGATCTAGCCAAACTCATTATAACTAAGTGGTTAACCAGCTATAAGATCATGCAGCAATAACAAGTTCAACCTATACAGATGTCTGACCCTATCTTTATCAGATAAGCAAATAAGATAGTTAAGACTGTCTTCTATATTTCTGTCATCATCTATTCAACTAATTGAACTCCCCAGAAGCAAAATTCCTATTCATAGCTTTGATGTTCGTCGGTAACACATCTATAAGGGTAAGATAAATGATCACTTTATTTAGGACATACCAAGATTAGGTATGTGTGACTCAGGATGCAATTACGAAGACGACTTGGATTTTGACACTCTAAGAAGATGTATATGCCATCCTCCTAAAAAGAAGCCAGATCTCACTCTTTGTAGGCTTATCCCTAAAGCCTTCCATCATCGAAGGGATGATGATGATGATGATGATGTAAGTGGAATAGTTACCTTTCCACTCCCTGTACAAGAACCAGATATAATAATCCCAAAAATGGTGTTACCTTAGAGACACCGCCAACCCTCAAATCCAAAACTACCTCTTTCATGTTATCAACCCACCTTACAAGTCCTAGCAAAAGAAACTACTTATACTACAGTTTCTCCTACTTTGCCACCACCTAAACCATGTCATCTTTCTGTACCTTCTAAAATACCCTCTTTCCACTCTCCAGACAAACTGATTCTTAGACACCTTTAAGACCATCTATCCAAAAGCATATTGTAATGATGATGGCTCTTTGAAAGACTTATCTCTAATAGAAGAAGTCTGAAACTAGCAGTTCACAAATGCTCAGGTTCAGAATCAATATCTGAAATGGCTTGATCAAAAGATCGATAGAGCAATTGATCAGACAACTTGTCTGTTAGATTCTATATCATCTTTTTCTAAAGATGTTTTGGCACTCTACACTAAACTATAGAATCAGGTCAATCATTTGGATAAAGAACTTAGAGATATGATTTCTTCAAGAAATTTCTCTATAGAATTCTAGAAGATAGAGAAATCCAATAACTCAAAGTTAAGATCAAATAGATTGAAGATGATATCAAACCTTCCCATCAACCACTGTTTCTATATATTATACCCTCTACCTATTTAAAACCTCCACTTCATAAACAGTTCTCTACATTTTCAAACCATATCCCTTGTCAACCTAGACAACCAGCTCCACCTTAAACAATAGAGAAAAGTGTTGGTAAAAGGCCTATACCTGAATACCCTTCTTCTACACAACCACCTCCTCCTCCTCAAATGTCCATCCAAGAAGCTTCTACTCCTATAGATTCCTCATCTCCTTCTGATTCCTTACACTCTGATGAGTCTACCACTGTTCAATTAGAAATCTCTAGTCTAATATCTCCTTCAAGATTGTAATGAACACAGCCTTCTTAGACTAATCCTACTAAACCTTTCATCTTTGAGCCAGAACATGAACATACACCAGCAAGACCACAAGAAAGACCATAGACCAAAAGATCTACACAGGCCCATAGTTTACTACAGATGATGTTCCTCCATCTCAATGACGTACAAAGTTACTTGAGTTTAATACCTAGATTGATTTGTGTTAGTGTATGCTCTAGAGCATCATGTTAATATTGAATCATTTATTAGTAGAAGGCATCATTCATTATTCAGTTTACTCAATAAGTTATTAACTTCCAAGATATTAGAACAGTACAAAGGAATTCATAAAGAAATTTATGAAATGAGATTCCTATTGTATGCAAATGTTCAATATCTAAATTACCCCTGATCAATGCATTAATAAGAATGGATATTATTGATGCAGTTAAGATCAGCACATGTTACACTTCTTTTAAGGATGATTGTCATTCATCATGACAAGAGTTATCTAAAGTGAACATGTGGATGAGCAGTGGGAGGCTGTCTCATTGGAGGCCTTGCCGGTGAGATTTCATATGGATGATTGATCTATGTCTGTGAAGTATATCTCACTCAAATCAGTAGTGCAAGTATCCTTAAGACTTGATATAACAAGGTTATCTCAATTATGGATCACTATGTTTTGACTCATGTTTTATTCCTCCATAGGAGGCATTCATAACTTGGAGGTTGGATATATTGTAAAGTAGTTGAAGGTATTTGTTTATCAATAAAGGATTCACTACTCTAGATCAACTATAAGGGTTTATCTCATTGATTCATGCAATATTCTTTATTCAAGAATCTCTAGCTAGATTAGAATGCCTATTAATGAATAAGTTTCATAAGAGCATTTTAGGAATAAAGATTATGGTACATGAAGCATCAAATTTAGGGCATGATATAACACACTTGATCATGCATTGAGTTGACATTAATCCATACTCAAACCTAAATGAGACAAAGGATGGTGAAAGGAGTTTATTGCATGGAATTTGATGTGGAAGGGTTGTAGTCAAACTAATAACCTCTTGGTATTTGGGTAGTCATGATGTGTGACTAGACATCGCTCATGATTTACATATGATGTTATTAAATGAAGTTTAATAATATATTCATATGTTGCTAACATGTCAAGAACCCAAAAGGTCACACACTAAAAGTAAGGAAATGATAATCATGAGTGGATATTGGTAAAATAATGTTTTATGGTTGTTAGATAACTAGGATTTTTCATGTTCATTACAAAAAGTATGAAAAGAGCTTCGATTTGATACCAAGATCACTAAAATCAAATGAGTAAAACTTAAGATACAAGTGATTTAAGATGACATGTTCTACATGCATGGTATATACAGGATTTTGACGGAATTGATCAACTTAATAGTCAAAATGTGATTGTCACATGACTTATTTATGTATGATGAATTAAGTGGAAGTGCACATGATTGGCATGTGCTTTTGGAAGGAAATTTAAGTCAATCACATGCAAGTCACATGCCAGAAGCATGTGACATGCACATGACTTGACTTATTATAACCCTAAACCTAATTAAGGTTGCAGATGATGTTTTGGTGAAAACAAAAGAGAGACAGAAGCAAAATTTCAACTGCCTCCTTCCTTCTTCTATTTTCTAGAATTTCAAAGCTCAAGAATAAGGAAAACAATTTGGTTTTGATAGAACATCAAGGAGAAAACTGAATTCAATCACCATTCTTCATCCATTCTCTTTACATTTTATTTTACTAGTCTCTAAAAAAACTAGTAATTTCATTATTAATCATTTTCTTAACTTGTGTAGATAGTTTGGAGATCCTCTATCCTTAGGGATTGAAAAGTTTACAACTTTTTAGAAGGCAAAAGAAAGAAGGAAATCAGCTTAAAAGTAAGTTTTTTAATCTCCTTATATCTATATAATCTTCTCTATATGTGATGTTTTCTATGTATAGAATTGTAAGATCCATTGTAAAACATGAATTTTAAAAGTTTTAAATTTTATCTTCCACTGCTAATCATATTTTCATAAACCAACAATTTGCAAATGAATGATCCTCATAATGATCTAAGATAAATCTTGCAAGAGTTCCCTTTGAGATTCACAGGATCTATTAATGAATGGTTCTAAGGTCTTACCCCATATGAACAATTAAAGTTCTTCTAGTTACCTACAGCTAGTGAAGCCCTTAATATTATTCATTCTCAATTCAAAAATGTTATGATCCAGACATTTTAGCCTATTCTCCACTCAGCCCTGATCTACTGATACGGTTCTACACGGGACTCAAGAGAACACATGAAACAAGGATGTCCAAGCAAGCAACCAATTGTTTCTATCTCCTTTCCTATGAACTAGCAAAGAAAAAGAAGAAAAACTTATGGAATTTTTGACTTCCTCATAATTACTCTTGTGAAGGCCGAATTCTCCTTCTGCAGAAGAGTGTAATTTCGGCCAAAGGAAGAAGAATGGTG
>CANYBF011022817.1:0-21671 GCA_948192965.1 Dalechampia spathulata | reverse complement strand
AGTACAGAAATGATCTATAGATAAAAATAAGCATGTTTAATGAAGACAGTACCTCATTTTGACCTCGTTTCGGCCTCCGGTTTGATGAACCAAACAATTAATTAAGCAATTAATTGAAATAATTAATTTTAAGGCTAAAATCAAGTAGATCTGAATGATTTATGATAGATCCAGAACCTCAAGCACACGAAAAAGTTACTGGAGTCACTGGAAAATTCAAAACGGAAGCTGTTCGGGAGCGGTTCGGGTTGAAATAGGGCTTTTCTGTGAAAATCGGGATCTATGTGCGCCACACATGGGGAATATGTGGTGCACATAAAGCCATGTGTGGCCCACATAGCTTTGAAAACTAAAAGAAAATCGAAATTCTTTTAGTAGAAACGTTAGATCCGGCCTCGATCTACGTAGATCGGACCCAAAACCGGGTTTTAGCTCGAGGATTTGCATCCAAATCATAAGAAAATAATTTTTAAGTAAAAATTATTTAAAATCCGGCTTGTTTAAGGCAGATCTAGGGCACCCAAGGCATGGAAAAGCCTTGAATGGCCTTAAAATGGCCAGATCGGGAAGAAAATCGGGGTTAAAACGTGAGTTTCTTTAAAAACCGGAGCCTATATGCGCAACATAGAGGCCTATGTTTGCCACATATGTGCTACATGTGGTGCACATAGGTCTATATGTGCAGCATATAGACCCGAAAAATAGAGGAAAATAGAAGAAAAATGGAAAAATAGGAGGATTTACCTTATTCCAGTAGCTTTTCCTTCTTGATCTTTCTTGTTTCTGAGCTTAGGGAGCCTAACTAAGGTTAATTAGTCTCTAAATCCTTAGGAAAAATTAATCAAGTGTTTAAATAATTTTTGGAGTGATTTTTGCAGAGTTTGGCCTTGCCAAAGGTAATTTTTGGGATCCCTAAAATGTTACCCCGAGCTCTATATTTATAGAGTAATTTTGGGGTGTGGCAATTTTGTAATTTTGGTCCGGATTTGAAAAATCCTAAACCTATGTGTGCCACATATAGGGCTATGTGCGCAACACATAACCTATATGTTGCGCACATAGGTTTATATGCGCACGCATATAGTTTTGAAACCCTTGCGTAGGGCCCACTGTGGTTACTTCCGAGATGCGCCCCGAAGCGTATAAGCATTATTCGACATGAGGAACAACTTTGTAGAAGAAGGTTTTTCCAAATTCGGTCCCGAGAGGGCTCTTGACCAAACATCTTTACTATGCAACGTGCGTAGCCTATAGGGCTATGCGCTACGCACGTTGTGTTTTCGACCAATGTGCTCCGCCTCGTACAGGCAGAACGGAATGTGAGCCATATGTCCAAGAAAATGCAAATGACATTTCAAGAAACTTTGCAGTTATAAGTTTTCTCAAATTCGGCCCCAAACATCGAGTTTTGCTAAATGGGCCCAATTTTGGCCTAATAGGCCCATTAAGGCTAAAATGTGGCATACGGGATGCCGTGGGTCGTGCCTCGCGTAGGCACTAGCGGAAATGTGTTCTACGCATCGAGAACACTCAAATTGGTGAATTTAGGTGATGGGCCCATATGAGTAATATTCATCATGAATAGTACCCTTATGGGCCCCACAGCATAAAAGGGCCTAAAAAGTGGCAAATAGCATGCCAAGCGTTCCGCCTCAAGTGAGGCAGCAAATAGGACGCGTTCTATGCGTACAGAATACATCAAAGTAGACATAATTTTAGCGGGCCCCACAGTACGGTGAGCCTATAAATGTGGCATTCGGGATGCCACGAGGTATGCCTTGTGTAAGGCAGCAGTGAAATGTATTCTGTAAGTACAGAATACATAAAATGGGTTAATTGGGCAAGGCGGGCCCCGCCTGTATACTATTCATAGTGAATAGTAACCTAGGTCCAAAATGCAATATTTTGCATTATGTGTATCCAACCATGCGTAGGCAGGTGTAAAATGTATTCTGTGAGTACAGAATACACAAAGTAGGAAATAGAGGCAGAGGGCCCCATTATTGCTAGGTTAGCCCCATAGCGTAGTGGGCCCAGTAGATGGCATTTACTATGCCAAGCGCTGTGCCTTGAGCAAGGCAACCGAAAAATGTATTCTGTAAGTACAAAATACACAGAATGGGTTGTTAGGAGCTGCGGGCCCCACTGATGCCCTAGGTAGGTCCCACGGTACAGTGGACCCAGGAGATGGCATTCGCGATGCCAAGCTTTGTGTCTTGCATAAGGCAACATGGAATTGTATTCTATAAGTACAAAATATACAGAATAGGCAATAGAGGCAGCAGGCCCCACCTATACACTATTCATGGTGAATAGTACCCGGCAAAAATGCAATACTCCGCATTTCAAGTGTTTTGCCCTCTGTATACGGCAGGGGAGGGTGTTCCATATGCACAGAACACTCAGAATAGATGGCGGGTCCCGCCAGGTGCCATGGTGGACCCCACCAGTTTTGAAATGTTCTATACATTAGAACACACAGAGGAAGACACAGGGGCCTATATGTATAATCGGGATCGATATCAAGGACTAAATCCTAGCCAATCAATAAAGATTTAAAATCATACGATAGTGAAAAGTCAGGGTCAACACTCATATATTGATGTGGGATACCACATCACTTGATGTCTGATAATGGAGTATAGTTCCAAGGTAAAATGGTTGACTTGCTAAAAAGATATGAGATCGAGCATAACCGATCCTCTCCATACCGCCCTCAAGCTAACAGGGCAATCAAAGCGACTAACAAGATGATTAAGTGCATCTTAGCCAAGATGGTAAGAACTTACAAAGATTGGTATGAGCAATTGCCATTTGTTTTATGGGGTTACAGAACCACTATAAGGAGTCCTATGGGTGCCACCCCCTACTCTCTTGTTTATGGGACAGAAGCCGTATTGCTAATCAAAGTGGAGCTAAAGTCACTTTATGTCATTTTAGAATCTCAGTTGCTGGAAGCTGAGTGGAAAAAGGCCAGGCATGAACAGCTAGTTACTATTGATTAGAAGCGATTGAAGGCTCTCTATCATCTATAGCTTTATAAAAAGCACATGGAAAATGCATTGAATAGAAAGGTCAAGCCTGTTGCTATACAGGAAAGTGATTTAGCTATGAGGTAAGTTAGACTAGCTATCCGTAATCCTCATGGAAAGTTCAGACCTAACTTGGAAGGCCCATTCTTAGTCAAAAAGAATCCTCTCCAAAGGCGCTGTTCGCATCTCAGATTTGGAAGGCAATGAATTCTCAGAACCCGTCAACCTTGACTGGCTAAAGAAGTATTTTGTCTAGAGAAAAGGGTAAAAGAAAGAGCAAAATAAAAAATAAAAGTCTGGTGAGCTGAAAACCTGCGTAGGAAGTTCACGTAAAAATTAAGATAAATGAAAAAAAATCTGCTCAATGAGTTAAAAATCTGCTTGGATGATTCATGTAAAAGTTAGAGCTCTTAAAAGCAAAAGGAGAGCGTTAAAATAGTTGATCGAAAAATATCGCACGAGACTAGTCAATAACAGAGGTTAAGTCTGATGCACATCGGGGAACTTCTATGTCGATTTTAATATTTTTCATGCAAATGTTTTAATCTAATTAATGCAAATAGGACACCTGTCCATAAACTTAGCCATAAGTAATACTAGTTGCAAACACTAAGCATCATCACTCTTTATTACATGCAATCCTGTTGCCTAACAATGTATTGTAGTACAAAGCTCAGGCGTGGTGCAGCACCCATAGCTTATACCCGTCATCGGTAGCATATCTAGCTCTAGGGATCTCCATCAGCACAATCCTACGATGAGGTTAGGTCCTCTCCACATGCTCTAAGAAGCGGGGGCACCAGCCATCCTCCTTCAAACTCTGTCAATTGAGGGATAGTCTGCCTATAGCCATACTGATGGCAGACCCTAATAGGGCTGTAGTGCATTCAATGGCTAAATCCTGATAGTAGGATATAGTCTATTGTGAGGAGTAGCACATCCCGGACGCTGGAGTGCTGCACGCTGTTCGGTGTGAGATGCCATGGTGCTCGCTCCCAAATGATGAATCCCCGGTTAATCATGCAGGACCTAGAAAGATCGCGTTGAGAAATGCTGTGGAATCGCCACCCAATTCATCTAGTCATCTCGATTGAGTAACCAAACAAACCAAGAAATTAAACCCGAGCCTTCCTGTGTTGGAAAGCGGCCCGAATTTCTTTAGAGTTAGGTTCGGGATTTCGAATTTATTCGTATTCCGTATTATTATATTCACTTTATCTGATTTTAATGAAAACCAAGTCGCACGCAGTTAGGTTGAAGTTGATTTTAGTCCAGTTTCATGGCATAAGGCAGATAAAGGCATTTAGCACGTAGGAAAGCGGTAAAGCAGAAAGCAAAAGTAGGAAATAAAATGCGGGCATTTACGTACAACCCGCTCAGATGAAAAGCGATAACAAGAAACAAAACTCGAGTATTTAATATAACCCGATAAAAAGAAATAAAGAAAGCATAAAAATGGGGCTCGAAAAGCCTCGAAGTCCATGCCCGACCGTTTTCTTGTGTTACACAGAGTTAGGGTTTCGTTTGAATCCCGAGTCTGAAAACTGATTCAATGCCCTAATCCTCCGTATCATCCCTTCAAAACTCACAACAAACGCGTAAAGGGGAACAAATGCAAAATGCAAAATTTTAAACACGATACACGAAATCAAATCAAAGCAAAATCATATAAAACACAATATTAGTATTCAAAACATCAAACTATAAGCAAAACATATGATTTTAACATGCAAATCATACTAAAAATCAATAAATAAAGCAAGGAATATTCGGCCAAAACAAAATCAAACATGCATGCTAAGATCATACCCGTACAGGTATGTTTGAGGTTGATCATACCCGTACGGGTATGATCAACATGAAACATACACGTACGGACATGCATTTACATTAATAGCACAAAATAGAAAACATACCCGTACGGACAAAAACATACCCGTACGAACAAAAACATACCCGTACGGGTAAGATCAACATGCAAACTTACCCGTACGGACATGCATGGCACAAAAATAACACAAAAATCAATTTTTAGAGCATTCCAAATCATTTACACACAAAATCAAGCATGGATCATGAATTATTTCACATTGGATCATCAAAAATGAATCAAAATAGATTGAAATCAACAAAAATAACAATGACATCAAATAAACAACAAGTCAAAAGTAAGAAGACCTACCTTTTGTTGAATCTCCAATGTTCTTCAAGCTTGAAATCCAATCCAAATGCGTAGGAATCAAGTTAATCTAATCAAAATCAAGCTGAAATCAACTAGATCCTATTAGTTCTAATAAAATTTTAACCTAAGATCAAACTTCACGTTTTGATTTTAGAGAATTAAGATTTTTTTCATTTTTTAATTTTTTAAATTTTCAAAAGTCCCCATAACCATAACAAATTTTCAAAATATAACTGTCTGATGGAACATACCCGTACGGGTAAGTTTGGGTAGCAAAACGGGTAAGAAACATACCCAAATCGGGGCCAAAAGATACCCGTATGGGTATGTATCTAAAATGACCAAAATGCCCCTAGGTAGCCCTAAATCAAATCCTAAATTGCACCAGGACAAATTGAGATGCCCGTGAAGGCAAAACAATGAGGAGATAGGCTTGGTTCATCCCAATCAATCTGACCGACTGAAATTCAGGGTGCGACATCTATGTAAGTCCTCATGGTCATATGCTACATGTGCCACCAAGGGCAAGTCCACCTGATCTTGCTCTTAAGTTAAATTCCCATCCATTCAACCCAGCCGTTGAATGTCAGTACTTTTACCTCACTAAAGGTATAGCCCCTCCGTATGTGGCTATGAGGTACGTATCTTTGTAAATCACCCACTGGTGGTGCAAGAATTCCCAGCTTCTCTTAAAGTAAAACCTGAAAAATAAAATAAAAAATAAAAGCTCGCTGAGTTGAAAACCTTGCAAAAGGCTGCTTAGGCAAAAATTAGAGCAACTTACTGAGGTAAAGACCTAAGGGGACAATTGAGGTAAAATTTAAGGTCGGAAGCAAAATCAGTATTCCGATGGGCTAAAAACCTTATAAAAAGGTGACTCATTCAAAAATTAGGGTAAAAACACAGCTTTTCTAAGTTGAAAACCTGTAAAGGTGACTTAGAACTCTTACCTGCAACCTAATCAAACTACCACTGAAGCACCCAGACAAGCCCTTCTTCTCTCTGTCTAGACAAGCCTTGTATCATTTGGTCTACAATAGGCCCGATCAGCAAATCTCCATGACCGAATGGATTAAAGAACAAGAATTATGTTAGCAATCCAAATCCAGCTACCCTCAGCCATGACGGGGCATCCACAGATTTTTAGCTACACAGCCGGAAAACGGCAGCAATATCTACAAAGCCCTTTGTAGTCAAAAGGGACCTTGCAGTGGTCAGACTGATGTTGAAATCTCTCATCAAGTATGGCTCTACCTCTCCTATTGGTATGCACATCATCAACATCGTCAACATCTCACAAGTAACTGCAAGGATAACAGCAAACTCCTCAAACATTAGGCATAACTCAACATGCCTAAAAAAAAGATGTGGATTGCTGGATTCCAGAATTACACAATAGCATGCATAAAGGTATTGTTAACTGAGACTTGCCGAAAAGTCTTCAGATGATAGAGTCCAATCCCACTTAGCTGATTCCACTCGTTGTTGCTCTACTGACGAGAGAGGGCACAAAAAGTAGACAGTGATTACTGGGTCATTGTATATCTAGTTTTTGCATAAAGAAACAAAGAAATTATGTTTTGGCAATAAAGCATAAGGCATGAGATATTTATAGTAGCAAGCAACTTTGGATTCCATGAATAAATCTAAAAGATACATAGTTCAAGCTTTTGCCTATTTTCAAAGCTATCCACCACAATCCTAGTGTACTAGGCTCGCGTGCTAGACTGTATTATTCTAGTGCATTATTTTAATACATAAATCAAAAAATTCTAACATCATACATATGGGAATCAGATATCATGTTTCCTCTAAGCATCATCTTTGCTAGAGTGGTCTTCATTAAGGCTGGGACCATCCGAAACCTCGATGTTATATTGCTCCAGATATGCTATCAACTGGGCAATCTCTTGTCCCATCTACTTTGTCATTTGAGTGTAGCGATCCTGCTCCTCCCACTCCAAGTGCCTACTCATCTACAAACACGAGCATATAGGCATATAAGTCATGCATCAATGCATTCCCACACACTAGCATTTATAATAGGTACTCATCGCATGTGCGCCACACATAGGAGAACATGCACTGCATGTAGCAAATTTTGCTAACCTGCATCAGTTGATAGGTGTCCTTACTAATGTGTGCCACTCTCTCATGAAGATGAAAATGAAAATTTAGGCCTCTAGTAAAAATTCCAGAATTTTTGGAGGTCATTTGCTCCACTGGGCCTAATTTTCACGACCCGTGATGTCTGAAAAATTCAAAAAACCAGTTAGAATGCAGCAGACTGATACTCAAAAATTTAGGTATTTTTCCTAGACCATTTCAATACCAATTTCACTAACAAATTACTTTTCCATATCAAGCACAGATAGGAAATTGATCGAGTAGATGATCAGAATTAATCAAACCTTTGACTTTTGGTCAAGCTGTTTACCAAACAATGTTACATTCTAGTAGAGGATTCTAAATGCAGACTTTGGAGATGTCTGAAATTTATTTGATGGTGCGAGAATTGCTCTAATGATTGATCACCCCGACCCAGTAGATAGTCACCTCTGGTTCTGCAGAAACCACTCGATCTAACAAAGATCACAGAATCAAGCCTTTGATTCTTAAATCCTAGCAATAGTCATCTGAACGTGGACTATAGATGATTTCAAGCCTTACAGCAAAGCCATCGGTATTGTAGAAGACCTTTGATCAACATTGATCATTTAGCCCAAGCATCAAGCTCCTAGTGACAAAATTAGGTTCTAAGCCTCAAAATGAGCACCAGATCAGCATTGATCATCTTTAGCCTGAGCATCGGGCTCGTAGTAGCAGAATTGGGTTATAAGCCTCAATGCAAGCACTTTGTAAGCCTCAACATGAGCACTCTGCAAGCCTCAATGCAAGTACTCTATAAGCCTCAACACAAACACTCTATAAGCCTCAACATGAGCACTCTATAAGCCTCAACACGAGCACTCTACAAGCCTCAGTATGAGCACTCTGTAAGCCTCAATGCAAGCACCCATAAGCCTTGACATGAGTATTGGACCTTGATGCAAGCATCGGTCAGGTACCTCCCTTACTTTCGGTGAAAAGTCATGTTATAATCAAGTCTCATTTCGATGGCTTATGCTTGTATCATCTTAAAATAGTCTTGATCAGGGGGCAAACTGTTGACCCTGACTTTTCACCTATGCACGTAATCTCAAGTTTCATTGATTCGGCTCAGAATCAGCCCCCGAAGTCAGTCTTGATTTGTATACATGCATTTTAACTTTTTTTGAGTATTCTAGGCATCCAGAATACCTTACATTTTGCTCGTACGAGGCAAAAAGTATAAACAGAACACACTAAATGCATAGCACTATATGCGTAGCACTTAGTAAAAAATGATGTTTGGTGGGGCCCACCTTTCGGGCCAAACCCGATGTACTCTACATAGTATAACATCTTAAAATGTCAAATAATGCTTATTTGACATGCGAAACACATTGCATTTTACTCGTACAAGGCATAATGCATAAATAGAATGAACTTAGCGTATAGTACTATATGGCAAAAAAAGAAGTTTGGTGAGGCCCACTTTTCAGGCTGAATCCGGGGTGCTTCTTATAGTACAACATCTTAGAATGTTAAATGATGCTTATTTGACATATGGTGCACATCTTGTTTCGCCCGTTCAAAGCAGAGCGTATAAGGGCAAAATGCTATATGCTACGCATGCAGCAAAATAAGACATTTGGTGGGGCCCACTTTTGAGGCTAAATCTAATGTGCTCCATATAGGACATCTTAGAATGTCAAACGATGCTTATTTGACATACGATGCACATCTTGTTTCACCCGTGCAAGGCGGAGCGTATAGGGGCAAAATGCTATATGTGTAATATATAGCATTATGCGCTACACATATAATGAAAAAAGATGTTTGGTCGGGAGCCTTCTCGGAACCAAATATAATGTCTGTCATATCATATAATGTCTTAGAACATAAAATGATTCTTCTTGGGCATGGGGTACATATCCTGATGTGGCCACAGCGGGCCCTATGGGATGAGTCAAAATGCTATGTACATAGCATATAGCACTATATATTGTGCACATAGGCTATGTATAGCCCACATAGCACTATGTATGCCATACATAGCTTAAAATTTTTCAAATCCCAGATGAAAAATTACATTTTTCGGACCTTCACACCTCCCACTATAAATATAGAGCTAGGGTTTATGAAAATTAGTTCAAAAATTGGCAAAATAATGCCCAAACTCTGCTAAAATTCACTCTCAAATTAATTAAGCACTTAATTAATGAATTAGCTTAGGATTTAGAGACTAATTAACACTAGTTAGGATCTTTAAGCACATTTGGAAGCAAGACCTTGAAGAAAAACCTACTGTTATAAGATAAATCTTCATTTTTCTTCCATTTTCTTTCAGATTTTGCTTAGATCCTTCCATTTTTGGCTTGATTTTATATTGATTGGATTCAATAATATTTGTTTTTTGATTACTAATGTTGTTTTATGATCAAAATCACACATTTCTAACTTTGGTCTGCCTAGATCCGAGCTAGATTTCGTGTTTTTGCTAAAATCCTTCATTCTGTTACTGTTTTCCAGGGTATATGCTACACATATACACCTATGTGCACCATAAAAAACCTATGTGTGGTGAACATAGGCCTATATGTTGCGCATATAGGCCTTAAAATTTCTAGAAACTGCCAATTTTCTCCCGTTTTACTCCGGTTTCTCACCCGATTTGATGAATCTATCTTCATCGGAGGCTTTTCCATGCCTCTGGTATTCTAGATCTATCATATATTCTTCAGATCTAATTAATTTTTAGGCTTAAAAATTAATTTTGAAGTTGGATGGTCATTTACGGGTTAAAAATATATTTTCCTCATTAGATCTGCTCAGATTTGACCCGGATCTTAGATTTTTACTGAAAAACCTTGTTTTTCTTTTTGTTTCTTTTGCTATGTGCACCACACCTTCATCTATGTGTGCCACACACAACCTATGTGTATCATGCATAGGTCTATATGTAGCACACATAGGCCTCTATTTTTCCAGAAAATTGGTTAACTTCTGTTTTCACTCGATTCTACTTTTGATCTGATGTTTCTAACAATATTAATGACTTTTCTATAGTCTTAGTGTTCTAGATCTATCAAATATTGTCCATATATAATTAATTTTAGCCCTAAAATTGATTATTCAAGTTAAATGCACATTTACTTGTTTGATTTGTAATTCAGAGGCCAATTTGTGCTCAAAATGAGGTACCGTCATCATTAAACTTGCTGTATTGGGTCTGTAGATCATGTTTATGCTAATAAATTTGATTTTATTATAGATTGTAACACTATATGTACCACACATCATGGTATGTGCACAACATAGCCTATATGCTGCACACATAGCACTATAAGCGTGCATGTTACCTAAAAAATTTTCAAAAAACTGCATTTTTTGATCATTTTCAGTCCCGATTTGATAATTCTAATGGCATTTGATGCTTAACAGTAGATCAAGTGTACTGGATCTATCATAAATTAATTACATTTAATTAATTTTAGCTTCAAAATTAATTTTCTTTGATTAAATACCAATTTAACTCATTAAAAATGTTATTTTTATATGATGTTAGTAATTCCCATTTGATTTTCCATGATCAATTTTATGTAAAATTATTTTTATTTATTTAATTTTCATGATCTAGCTCATGTAAATTTGCATGATTTGTTACCAAACAATTAATCATACTTTGGCTTTTGGTTTATGCTTTCACATAGAATTGGAATAGTCAAATAGGTCTTAAATTCATTTGCTACTAATGAATTTATTATGTTTATTTTGCATTTATCATTCGTGCATTTTTGGCTCGTGCTACTTGAGGAGGAGGGGATGTCACGTAACGTCCCAAAATGTTGTATGCATGGAGATTTATGTAATAAGATAGGATTATTATTGGTCTGTAATAATTAATCCCTTAAAATCCCATGTGTATCCCCTATTTCCTCGATTCCCTTTCAATGACCTTTATTATTTTTCATTCGTGGATGGTTTATTATATTTGCTATAATATGTATGCCATAACATGTCACATGCCACATCACACACTTCTATACCATGCCATAACATAATTATCTCATATGCCAATACGATCCAAATACACCAACCCGCCAAACAATACACGCTATCTACCATGCTATATGCATATATACCATGTCATTATGCCATGCCATATAACATGTCATATTATTTGCCATGACATATGCCATGTTGAATGCCAATTCACATACACATCACTATGCCATATCATGCATTTGTCATATCGTTACACATATCTTACTATATCATATCATGCATATGGTATGTCATCTGCTTCACATGTCATGCATATGTTATGTCATTCACTCCACATTTCATGCATATGTCATATCATTTATCTCACATGTCATGCATATGCCATATTATAATGATATTATTATTATGCCATGTCATGCATATGATATGTCATCTTATTATATCATCACGTCACATGTCATTCATATACCATGTCATCCAAATGCCATATAGCATTATATGCCATTCTACGTGCAACCATGCAAAGCCAAATCGCATGTTGTGCTTTGTGCTTACATATACGCTCGTATGCTTACCTACTTAGGATAATTAACTCCAACTATAATGGTAAAATTGATTTTAGAAACTCATAGAAATAGATCTCTACCACCCAAACCCAATCTCTGAAGGGTTTAACAAGTACTCAAGCTATGGGTTGGTTGGACCAATCTAGAACCATCTGATGGTGACTCCCTTATGACTCTTTTGAGTCTGTATCATTCCTTGAGGTAGCCCCTCAAGAAGTCTGCGCTTTCGCTCCAAGTGCATTCCTTGATCTATGAGCATTGCAAGCCTTGCTCTGGGCGATCGACAGAAATCGACACTCACAAACATATTACATAGTTCAAATATAGTTCCAAGAATAATCCAAATCTAGGAATTATCCCAACTGCATTAGTGCCTCATTGATCTGTCTACCCTTTTGAGTTAGCTTGTCTTACGTTCATCAAACGACAAACACTGAATATAAACTCAATGATGTCTAACAATAAGAATACTATGAATAAAATCTAATCATCTCATTATAATATGAATATAATTAATAAATAATTCAATTAAAGAAAAATCTCTAATAATTAGTCATAATAAATGTTGCAGTATATAAAATTATCTCACCATCACGCATTTACTCTATTGTTGTTAAATAATAAATTCTAGTAGTTGCCTTTATAAGCAAGTCTACTTTTCTGTAGATCAATTGACATATCTTTCTGTTAATCTATATAATAGCAATAAAAAAATCATTTTACCAATAATGGATTTTAATAGTAATAAAGAATAAATTTTTATTGTCAATTTTCTCATAAATCGATTATGATTCATCTTACCAATCAATTATTTTCAATCATAGATTAAACATAGGGAAGAATATAAACTACATAACATCTTACCAATAATCTCCACAAGTGATGTGTGTCAATTTGCATGTTGTTTTAGGAGTTTTAAGATGTTAATTAGTGTTAATTTTGCTATGTTCTATTATGTTATTAGTAAGGTTTAATGTTCTTGTTAAGAGGAAGAGGTTGAAGAGCAAAGAATAAGAAATGAAGAACTCAAGGGTGTGAAAACAAGAGTTATGATCGTGACGTGTTAGAACCAAATGGAAAAACCTACTGGAAAAAGACACGATCATGACATTCACTGTCACAATCATGATAAGGGGAATTTAAGGAGAAGAAAGCTACTGTAAAAAGTCACGATCATGACTACTCAATTATTTGATAGCTTAAGGCATGATTTTGTAGCAGAATAAGTGGAAGAAGTAGGTTCCATGGGGAGAAAAGAGACAATCTAAATAAAGACTAATGGGTAAAGGAACCTATGACATGGGAAGAGTTATAGGTGAAGAAATTCATAAATCCAAGATTAGGAAAAGTGCTACCTCCCCTCAAGGATTAAAAGGGAAGCAAGGGCATTCCATTTTGTAGAAGTTTTCATCCCTCTTTTGTTTTCTTTCATTTTCTTATTGTTTTCACTTAAGCCATGTGTGGCTAATTTATCTTTGTAGGAATTAGATCTTGAAATCACTTGTTGGGAAAGTTTAAGTGTGCTTAGTTCAATTGCTATGAATGTTTGATTTGAGATATTTGATTAAAAAATGAAATCTTATGCTTTTATGAGTGCAATGAGAGTTGGTTCATGAATTTATTTAAATATTCAAGTTAGGTTGATATGTATAAGAGATTTGCATATTCATCTAGCTCTTATATGATTGCTTAATGATTTCTTTAACTAAGGGAGATAGATTAAGAGAGTGATTTTGAAAGTATTAAGAAATATAGTTGGTTTTGCCTTAAGAGAGGAAGATTAATACTTTTGAATATCTTGGGTAGCAATAAGCACATGAAAATTATCTTAGCTTGGTGATTTGGATTTTAATTCATATACTTCTTGTTATTATCTTCATCTCCTTTAGTAATAATTGATTTTGTATATGTTTGATTGTATATGATAATTCAAACCATTATTATGCTTAAACAAGTTATAAATCAAAGTGTGGTGGACAAGCAAATAAATCCTCATGGGATCGATATCATACTACAATAACCTGTATACTTGTAGTAGATTAGAGTAGTAGAGTAAAACTATCATCAAGTTTTTAGCACCGTTGTCAAGGATTTATGTTGTTTAACATCATTATTAGAGATTATAATTTGATTTAAGCATTTTATTGTTTTAATAGTTATTTTGAATTTGTAGGTGTATGAGCAAAAGGAGAACCAAGAACTCTCAATCACCACTTCTAGAGGTCTACATGGATCTAATGAGATTTGAACAAGAAACTTAAAGAGCCACTCAATAATGAACTTCACAAGCAATTCTAGTGGAAATGGCAGAAGAGCAAAGAACATTGATGGATGTGGTTAAGCCAAGTGTCTATACTAACCAATAAAGCATAATGAGACCACCGGTAGCAGCTAACAATTATGAGATAAAGCTAGCTCTGTTACAAATGTTGTAGTCTTCGGTATAATTTTTAGTTTAGCAAATAAAGATCCTAATGCTCACATCTCAAATTTTTTGGAGATTTGTGATACATTTAGGTATAATAGTATTACGGAGGATGCAATCTAACTGTGACTCTTTCCCTTCACATTGAGAGACAAGGCAAAGATTTGGTTAAATTCATTGATCCCAAGTTCAATAACTACTTGGGACCAACTTGTACAAGTCTTCCTGTCCAAATACTTTTCTTTAGTAAAAATAATAAAGATTACCAAGGAAATTGCCAACTTCAAGCAAATGGATAGTGAGTCTCTCTATGAAACTTAGGAAAGATTCAAAGAGCTACAAAGAAGGTATCCTCATCACAACTTGCCTAGAGAGTTATTACTCTAAACTTTTTATAATGAATTCAATATAACCACAAGGGGAATGATTGATGCCGCAACTGGAGGATCCCTTATGAAAAGGATGATTGAGGCAACTTATGAATTGATGGAGGAGATAACAATTACCAATGCATTATGGCATCAAACAGATCTAAATCGGGTAATTAAAAAGTACAAAGGTATGTTATCATTAGATGCTATGACTACCTTGTAGGTTAAGGTTACAAATTTGACACAACAAATCAATAACTTATCAAAGGTTTCAAATTCAGGTACATTATGTTACACCCAGCCCATACCTAGAGTAACATGCTTCTGTAGTATGAATAACGATCTCCTAGTAGAAAACTATCACTCACTCTACAAGGGACACATCGTCTATATAGCCTAATATAGTTCATATGGGTACATGTCTCTGTATTTAGTGGTGATAAGATTTTTAGTGTGGCGTTCATTAATATATATATCATACCCCTTGATAATTATTTATGCATCTACTCAATTTAGATAGGCAAACATCTCAATTATATTATATATACATGATTCAATCAATATAGCAGGGTCGTACCGATTACATAATACCAGTTACAAGATCACCATCAAAATATAGTATTAACTACTCCCACTATGATTAATATAGACTACCCTAACAAAACAGGTTGGAGTATGCCCTAAAGGTTGGGTACCACTTTGAGAATAGGATATCCTCTGCTGACTCCATCACTCCTTAGGTTGCTCTCTCGAAGGTTCAGTACCTATGTTCATCAAATGATAAATGCTGAGTATAAAATGTAGTGGTGCTAGTGAACACATAATCATATATAAGATCAAGCTATACACATTCACGTTCAAGCCAATGACGTAGAACACCATCTTATCATTTCATACATTTAACAGTCATTCTTAATCAATAACATAGTCATGATCTGTCATCATCTGATAATAATGCAAAGGAATGCACAAATGGATATATCGCCTTTAACATCTTATGAAATGAGAATGCCTTTATGCCATGCATTCTCCATCTTTCCCTCTTCTTTTCCTGTATATATGTGCACATATCCTTACCATACTGGGTCCCTGTATATACCGGTACTCATCTCCAAAAAGAGGGCATTTAACTTTGTGGTTCTATGAACCCTTGATTTTTCACTATATGTCTTGAGACTTATCTCCCATAGGGAGAGCATTTAACTGTATAATTCCTCAGGGGAATCCATCATCTATATGACCTAGTAAGTTTAGAGCGTATAACTCTATCATCATCTCTCTCTTTCTCTTTCTTCTTTCTTTTCCCCCTTATACTTTTTTATGCATGCCATGAGTATGCATGTAGACATAAAGCATCACATACATATATCAAGCTCATCATAGGTAAACATGGGCTTTCCACAATTATAGAAGTGAAACATATCATTCCTTTGGACCTTACTTAGGTTCTAAGACAAGAAAAGATACAAACATCACAACTAGCACAAACTTAAAGTAAGACCACTTCTAACGTCTACTCATAGTCCCATAACTAAAGCTCGAAACCTTCAAATTCTGGCCCTCACACTTCCTTGGCACTTAGGAACTCAACCCCTATTATTTCTAAGGGTTTAGGAAAGAGAAAGGTGGAAGAAAGGCAAAGAAAAGCTTGATTTTATCCGTTGAATAGTCAACTTAAGTCGTGTACGATCGTACATTATTAGTACGGCCGTACTATATTTGGTACGCCCGTACAGAGCTAAAAATTTTGACAAGCTCAATTTCTTGCAAGCACACGTATGACCAGACAACCCTTTGGTACACCCGTACGACCTCCAGAAGCCTAATGCCACTCATCTCTCATGCTTGGCACGCTCGTACGATGACCCATACGCCCGTACCACTCTCCACTTTCATCTCCCAACCACTCTAACTCACTCTCAAGCTACCTAAACACAATCAAACATCCCGCTCATTCATTCCATCATTCATTAAGAAGCATAATATCATTACACATAACCATCAAGCACATAAATACATATATATGTACGTATACATCCTATCATTCATCTAGCATTTCACATGTAACAATGTCACATAACTAGGGCCTCTAATGTGGAAGTGATAAATTATGTGGGCAATCAAGACATAATGTCAATGACTATGATGTGTGTGAAAACATAGAGCAAGTCAATTTCATAGGAAATATATCACACTTCATGGGAAGGAAAGGTAACAATCTTTAGTCCAATACTTATAATCCGGGATGGCGGAACCATCCAAATTTTTCATGGAGTAATAATTCAAAAAATGTCCAAAAGATGCAACCATCATCATCCCAAAGTAATTTCAAATCTAAGATGAAAAAGTTTATGGAAATGCTAAGAACAAAGTTGACAAGTTAGGAGGAGCCATAGAAACAAATATAGATAAAATTTGATCAAATCACAAAGAACCATTCATTCTCCATCCATAATTTAGAAGTGCAAGTAGAATAGTTAGCTATAGTACTAACGCAAAGAAATTTTGGAGGACTTCCAAGCAATACAAAGCCAAACCATAAGGAAATGCTATTCAATTGCGAAGTGGAAGGGAGCTTATGACCCCAAAAAAGAAGCTTATAAACTATGAGGAACATGATAAAGAAGAAGATCATGGTAGTAAAGATCATGAAATTGCATGAAAGCAAAATAAAATAGAGAGTAGACTCGCTCATGATCATGATAATGGAAGTCACAATCATGATAGAAGTTGTAAATAGAAGACAAATGAGCATAGACCAAGTAAGTATATGCCATATGTTCCTTTTCCGTAAAGACTTAGGAAACAAAAGGTTGATGAGCAATTTGTTACTTTTATTGAAAAATTGAAAAAACTATAAATTAACTTATCATTTGATCAACTAATAGAGAACATGCCTAAGTATGTCAAATTTTAGAAAGACAGCTTGTCAAATAAAATAGCAATTGATGATAATCAAACAGTATCATTAAGTGAAAATTATAGCTTGATTATTTCAAGTAGTATACCATCAAAGTTACAAGATCCTGGAAGTTTTATTATTCTATGCAGGGTATGAAATATGGTATTTAACAAATGTTTTTATGATTTGGGCACAAGTATCAACTTGATGCCATATTCCATTTTTCAGAAGCTAGGTCTTAGTGATATTAAAATAACTTCAATGGTGATTTAACTTGCAGATTAATTGATGAAGAAACCATTCGGGATTGTAGAGGATGTCTTAGTGAAGGTGGATAAGTTCATCATCCCTATGGATTTTATGGTGCTCTATTAAAATGAAAATATTAATTGTCCTTTAATTTTAGTAAGACCTTTCCTAAATACAGGGTGAGCTTTAGTGGATGTACATAAAAGAAAACTCATCTTGAGGATCGGAGAGGAACAAATGGAATTTTGTATAAAAAAGGTAATGAAGTAATTGATAAAAGGTAAGTCATGTATGAAAATTGATATAATCAGCGAGCATGTTTTAGCTGTAATGAATGAGAAGACAAAGGAAGTGACACTTAATGAGGAACCAAAGGTTATAGGTGAGCAAGTTGCTGAACCACCTAAAACCAAGTTGTTGGTAAGAGATTTCACACTTACTCCTCCTTCAATTGACAAACCCCATGTTTTTGAGTTTAAGACATTGCTAAAATATTTAAGGTATGCTTTTTTAGGTAAGAATGAAACTTTACTTATCATTATCTAATAAGATATCTTTGGAACAAGAAAATAAGCTACTTAAAATGGTACAAAACCACATTCAAGCTTTAAGTTGGCAGCTGTTTGACATTAAAGGCATTAGTCTGGACATGGTCATGTATAAGATTCACTTAGAGGAAGGTAGTAGGCTTGTTCATGAAAAGCAAAGGAGACTTAACCCGAACATGAAAGAGATTGTAAAAAATAAGGTAATCAAGCTAATTAATGTATGTATTATTTATCCTATTTCAGATAGTGAATAGGTAAGTATTATCCAATGTGTTCCTAAGAAAGGTAGTGTTGACCCTGACTTTTCACCCACGTGTAATTTAGGATTTTTGCTGATTCGGTTAGGATTTAGTCCCCGATATCGATCCCATTTATGCGTATAGGCCTTTGTGCCTTATTCTGTGTGTTCTGGTGTGTAGAACATTTCAAAATTAGTGGGGCCCACCATGGCGCCTAGTGGGACCCATCGCGTATTTTGAGTTTTCTGTACGCATGGAACACCCTTCCCTGTTGCCTACGTAAGGCAAATTGCTTGAAATGCAAAATGTTGCATTTTTGGTCTTAGGTTACTATTCACTATGAATAGTATGCCAGCGGGGCTCGCATCCCCCAATAACCTATTCAGTGTATTCTGTAAACTACAGAATACCATTCCCAGTTGCTTTACACGAGGCACAATGCATTGGTATCGCAAATGCCACTTTCTGGGCTCACTATGCTGTGGGACCCACTTAGCAACAGCGGGGCCCGCAGCCCCTATTGCCCATTCTTTGTATTCTGTACTTACTGAATACATTTCCCAGTTACCTTACGCAAGGCACAATGCTTGGCATCGCATATGCCACTTTCTGGGCCCACTACGCTGTGGGGCCCACTTAGTAGTAGCGGGGCCCACTGCCCCTAATTCCCATTCTGTGTATTCTGTGCTTACAGAATACATTTCACACTTGCCTACGCATAGTGGGATATACTGAATGCAAAATATTGCATTTTAGGCCTAGGTTACTATTCACGATGAATAGTATATAGGCAGGGCCCGCTTCCCCAATTAGCTAATTCTGTGTATTTTGTACTTACAAAATACATTCCGCTATTGCCTTACGCAAGGCACGTCTCATGGCATCCTAAATGTCAGATTTGTAGGATTCACTACGTTAGTGGGGCCCACTAGACACTAGTGGGACCCGCTTCCCACTATTACTCATTTTAAGGTATTCTATACGCATAGAATATGCCATATTCGTTGCCTCACTTGAGGCAATACGCTTGGTATACTATTTACCACTTTCTGGGCCCATTTGCTATGTAGGGCCCATGGAAGGTACTATTCACCTTGAATAGTACCCAGGTGGGCCCACCGCCCGAAATCACCAATCTAGGTGTTCTTGACGCATAGAACACATTTCCGCTAGTGCCTACGCAAGGCACCAACCACGGCATCCCGTATGCCACTTTTTGCCCTTAATGGGCATACTAGGTCCAATTTGAGCCCATTAGCCAAAACTCGGTGTTCGGGACCTAATTTGGCAAAACTTATAACTGCAAAGTGACTCAAAATGTCGTTTACATTTACTTTGACCTATGGCGTGCATCCCATTTCACTGGTACAGACCGGCACGCATAGCCGTATGCATAACACCATGTGTATCGCTTTTCCAGCAAAAATAGGCATGCAAGTACGGGCTTTTCGGGTCCGAATTTGAGAAAACTTAAAACTACAAAGTTTCTCAAAATGCCAAATAATGTCTATTGGACATGAGGCGCACATCCCATTCCATTTGTATAGACCGGCGCACGTAACCCTACGCATAGCACTATGTGTATCGCCTTTTCGACAAAAAGGTGTATGGCTACGGCCATTTCGAGACAGAATTAGGAAAAACTTTCTTCTACAAAGTTGTTCCTCACGTCGAATAACGCTTGTACACTTTGCGATGCATCCCGGAAGCAAGCACAAGTGGGCCCTACTGAGGGATTTCCAAACTATATGCGCGCGCATATAGCCCTATGTGCGCCACACATGAGCTACATGTGGCGCACATAGATGTACATGTGGCGTACATGTACACAAATACGGCCAAAAAATTACAAAACTACCACTCAAAAATTTCTTCTATAAATATGGAGCTCGGGCATCAGAAAATGGATCCCGAAATTTGCTCTGAGAGCAGGCAAACCTCTGCCAAAATACTCCCACAATTAATTAAACACTTAATTAATTAATTTCTTAGGATTTAGAGACCTAAATTGCTTAGTTAGGGTCCCCAAACGTTCCTGGAGTGAAGATCTATGAAGAAAAGCCCCTGCTACAAGGTAATTTCTTTTATTTTTCTTCAATTTCTTGATTTTCCTCCATTTTTCTGGTTTTTTGGGTCTATATGCTGCGCATATAGACCTATGTGCGCCACATGTAGCACATGTGTGGCACACTGTGCATATAGGCCTCAGTTTTTCAAACCAAACACGTTTTAACCCCAGTTTTCACCGATTTTCTTCCCGATTTGGCTATTTTAGGGCCATTTATGGCTTCCCCGTGCCTTAGGTGTCCTGGATATGCCAAAAACCGGCCGGATTTTAAATGATTTTTGCTTAAAAATTATTTTGGATGCAAATCCTTGTGCCAAAACCGGATTTTGGGTCCGATCTACCTAGATCGGGGCCGGATCTAGGTTTCTGGAAAATTAATTTTCAGTTTTCTTTCAGTTTTTAAGGCTATGTGCATCACACATGGCTCTATGTGCGCCACATGTCCCTCAAGTGTGGCGCACATAGATCTCGGTTTTTGCAGAAAACCCTATTTCGACCCGAACCACTTTCAAAATGCTTCGATTTTGAATTTTCCAGTAACTCCAGTAGCTAGATCATGTGCTTGGGGTTATGGATCTATCATAAATCACTCAGATCTGCTTGATTTTGGCTGTGAAATCAATTATTTTAATTAATTGCTCAATTAATTGTTTGGTTCATCAAACCGGAGGCCGAAATGACGTCAAAATGAGGTACTGTCTTCATTAAACTTGCGTATTTTGGTCTGATCTTTAATTCTGTACTGACAAATTAAATTTTCGTGTAGGTTGGTCAACAATGTACGCCACATGTTGTCCTATGTGCGCCACACCTCTGCCATGTGTGGCGCACATAGCCTGATGTGCGGCGCACATTGTTCACGTTTTTCCAGAAAAACTGTATTTCTGGCCGTATTTTGGCCATATTTTGATGTATCCAGTGGTATTCGAGTTCCACAGTAGCTCGGGTATTCTGGAAAAGTCATAAATTAATTTTACATAATTAATTTTGGCCTCAAAA
>CANYBF011022141.1:0-28953 GCA_948192965.1 Dalechampia spathulata | reverse complement strand
TGAATTTAAAAATATAAATAATTAAATAAATTTTTATTTAATGTTAATTAGTGAATAAAATAAATTTATTAATATTAATTAGTATAATATTAAATTAAATTAAATTTTACATAATTATCTTATTAAATTTGAAAAATAGATTCCTTAATATGAATTAATATAATATTAAATAATTATATTATTAATAAAATTAACAAATTAAAAATGTAAATTGATGTATAATTTAAAAATAAATACTACTTATTTTATTTATATTTATTAGCTACTAAATTTTATTTAAACATAAATACTACTCATTTTATTTCTATTTGTTAGCTACTAAATTTTATTTAAGTTTAAAATTACTAATCTTATTTATATTTATTAATTATTAAATTTTATTCAAAGTTAAATATGATTAATTTATCATTAATTACATATTAATTATTAAATATCTTATTAAAAATTTATCATCTCTTTTAATTTATTAATTATAATTAGTGTATTATTTTATATTTTTGTTAAAATTTAATATAATAATCTATTAAACATTAACAAATTAATATAAAGTCAAGTCAATAATATTTATAAAATAATATATTAAACATTATATTATCTATAACACAATATAAAATCTATAATATATTATAATTTGTAATTTCAATAAATATGTCATAAAATATAAATTAATTATTAATTAACAAATTCAAATCAAACTAGTAGTATTTATGTTTGAATAACATTTATCTAGGTTAAAAAAATTAGATAATATAATATAAATTATAAAATAATTAATAATTAATAAATATAAATAAAATTAGTAGTATTTATTTTTTATTATTTTATTATTTTTATTTGTTAGATTAATTTTTATATTTATTTTTGATAAATTTAAAAAAGTAATGTTTATCTTTATATAAATTTTAAAAAATAATATTTATGTTTGAATTATTAAAATTAAAAAGAGAGGGATAAACTTATATTTTCACTTCCCTTTCTCACTTTTAATATGTAAGATGAATAATTATAAAAATAACTTAAATATTTTGTAAAAATAATAATTCTTATCATAAATATAATAATAAATTTATTATTATTTTAGAATAATGCTCTTTTTTTTTTAATCTGAAAAGGCATATTTTGTATGATTACACTTAGAAAATAAATCTAAAATATTTATGCCGTCGAAACTCAGAAATTTGGTTGTATATCTACAAAAATTACACGTGTCAAAAGCCTTTCTGTTGGCGTCTAGGCCCTCCCGGCCCCTCCCTCTGCCCAAATATATAGTTTGCCATTACTTGAGTCTATTTATGGGCGTTGAGATGTGAATTCAGTATGATGTATATTGTGTATATATATACATAAGGAGCAATGAGTATTATTTCTACAAGACCATAATTATATAAAGAAAAACTGTAAGTAGTAGTGGGAGTGGGGGTCCATCATATGGTACCTGGTACCAACTATGGTACAACACCTCACTCATCAAAAGGATTATCAATTTTTGAAATCTAATGACTATTGTTTACTTAGTTTTTTATGAAAAAAATATTATAATGTTGAATTGTATGTCAATTATAATCTGAATAGGGTCGAAGCAAGTTGACAATCAACAAAAACTGTACCCATTATTGATGATATCAACCAACCAACTCAACTATGCTACAATCCTCACTGCATATTTATAAAAATGGCAATCCATGTAAAGCTTACATGGGCCAACAAGTTTTCAGCAGTGAAATTTAAATTTTTTTTATAATATAGTATTTTAAAAAATAGAATAAATTAATTACCATAAAGTAATTCAAAATTCCTTTTTTTTTTAATAATTAAAACTATAAAAAGGTGCTTATTGAATTGGTCTTGTTAAATATAATAGAAGTGATTTTTTTCTAAGAGAAAGAGAAAGGCAACATGGAAACAACTGCAGCTGTTAACGTCAAACTTCTTTTCTCCATGGGACATCATATCATATATATATGATTTCCCCAACCAATTACTGTCTTCTTCACCAATTTATATACACAGAAATTTCTAAAATAATCTTCATAAAAAATGAAGTTAAAAAATCTAATTTATTTTTAATAAAAAAATACAACGTATAACTATATATATATATATATATATATATAATAATGAAAAGATTTATAATTATTGGGTGTGTCGATCATTAGATATGTGAGTTTTAAGGGAGGTGGTGGGGGCCGTTTTCTCATGCATTAAATGGCCACATTGCCTTACTTTTAGCCATCAATATTTTTGTACATTAGAAAAACATAATTATAAAAATATTAAATATAGTGCATAATTTTTAAACTTAAAAATATCCTTCATAAAAAATAATAGATTTTTATTTGTAATTTTTAATATTTTTATTATAAATATATATGAAATCTAATATTGATCTTTTATTAAATTTAAAATTCAATATTTTTATAAATATTTTTCAAATTCGATACTTTTCATAAATATTTTTTCATATTATGGTGGATATAATTATAGTTATTTATAAGTAATTTAATTAAAAGGATATTTGAGTTTTTAGGGTAGTTATTAATCTTTTGAGTTTCTAGTTTATGTCTTTAGTAAGTATAGAGGTTAGTTGATTTTGGACAAATTGACAACTATTAGGAATAGTTATTAAAGTTCGGTTTTTTTAAATAACGGTTAAAAATTTACATAAATACTTTTTTATTAATATATTAATTATATTAGCTACGTATTTATTTTTTATAGATATTTAAATTTTAGTTTTTTAAAATTCTATTAGAATTTACTTTTTATCATTAAATAACTATTTTGACTTTACTATATAATTAATAAAATTAAATTATTATTTGACATTATTATATTAATTAATTTTAATTTATTAACCAAATTAATATTTATTATATAATAAGTTTTTAATGAAATAAAATAAAAAACATATCATTAATTATTATTTTATATATTTAAAAAATAACTTATCAAATATTTTAATTAATAAACCATCATCAAATAACATCAACATTAATTATCAATTATCAGCTATTGCAAACAGATTTATCAAACTCAAGGATACGGAGATGATTAGAGTATAAACACTACAAAAATTTATATATAAAATGACAATAACTTATTATTATAATCATATGATAATTTTTCAAAAAAGTATGTGAACGTTTGAATTCTTAATTTCATGCATTGGGAGACAGAGATTGAAAGCTGAGAGTTATGTGTCATTTGTATGTATGAATGATTCTTTATAATATTATATAAATGTATATATATACACTTAATAAGATATACTTTTATGTATAAATAATAACTGATATAAAAATATATTAAATTTTATTTAGAATTCAATTCACTAAAGGTGTTAACTTTCTTATACATATGATTATACTATGATGATTTTTCAAATGGAATTTTCAAAATTTATTTGAATTAAATATGTATATTTAAATCTTATGAAAATTTCTCAAATTTGTTTAAATTAAAAATATAGGATGGACCAAAGTCTATATTCAATAATGGATATATATAAATTAATGTTTTAATATATATAACAAGAGGAAGAGTTTGAAAAATAGGGCCAATGCATAACGTTGAGTTTTGGAAAGTGTTTTTTTTTTCTTATTTCAAAATTCATTTGATGAATTAAGATGCTTTCATATTTTAATTTTAAAAAATTAATTACTAATTTTAAAATTTATTATTAAAAATAATTTAATTTAATAAATACTTTTTAATAATTTATTTTCGAATAAAAGACATGACCAACCATTTCACATTAAAACATGGAGACTCTGACGACTATCATATATCTCATATTATACATATGTATATGTGGTTATTTAATGGGATGTTAATTTGAACAGAATTTTTTTTGTTTTATCTAGTCATTAATATTAATTATATTCTTAAAATTAATTTTGAAGTGGAGTATATCGGAAGAATATGACTTTTCATTAAATTATCAATTTTCATTAGGTAATTATAGAAAAAATGAAAATTTCAAATTTAGGAATTAAAAAATTAAATTAAAATAAATATCAATTTAAGGTAAAACTGTAGGATTTTAACACGTGTAATCATCGTGAAATGGAACAACAATTTTTAACGGATATACTTCTATCAATACTAATTGCCATAGATTTAACTAACTAATTATACTTAAATCCTTGATTGAGAGTTTAGTTTTCAAAAAAATGAGATTATCTAATGGATAATCATCATTTTAAAAGAATTAAGATAGTTTAATGGTTCCTTCCATAATCATATAATTACGGGTATATATTTGTGAATGAATAAACACATATGTAAAGAAGAAACTTGGATGTTTTACTCTAATGTTTTAACATATTCAAGAAGTTGAGAACACATGTTCAATCTACATGTTTGTACATATGTTTATATATATATATTCAGAGAAGCATATACAAAGCCAAGGAGTTCATCCACATATAGATATGTTGATTAATCAAGAATTCAGTCCTTTGAGACTGCAGCAAGTTTATCACATTGGTTAAAGCAATTTTTAGGGGTAAAATGTTGATCATGTGTGAGTTTGGTAGCAAATCCTTTGCTGTATTCAAGAAACGATCTACCTGAAAATCATCAGCCCCATAATTGTCTTCTTGAAGATCCATCTCTAGTGATGGTGATGAGGTTTTGGGGCATTTCATCAACAAGCTGCCGATATATGCTTCCAAATCATGAACGCAGGATGGGTTTTGCATGTTGAAGAAATCAACAAGTAATTCAACACCCACATGTGCATAGCAAGAACAACTCCATGGGAATTCATATCTTCCTCCCAAAACCCTAAAATTTTCATTCAAGAAAACCCCAGGAAGTTTTGTGATTGGATCATTAACATTCACTATTCTCAATACTTTTACCCCTAATTCCTCGCACCTCTCTTTAAACCCTGCATTCCCTACCCTCGGCCCTCCAAATGAGAACACCGTCACCGGAATATCAACTTCGTCCCTAGTCGGATTGAGTTTATTCAATCCAAGCTCAGAAATATCATAAGCAAGAAGCAGTGCTAGTGAACTTCCCATACTATGCCCCGCCAATGATATGCTGATTTCCTCTCCTTTGTACTTGTTTAACAATCTTGACACTTCTGATAGAAGCTGTTCTCGACAGCTATGGAGTCCGAATTTGCTGTCACTTTCATCTGAAGTGTACAAGCTTAAAAACCCAGATTCCACCTTCACCTCGGGTCGTGGATTATTCGGGTCAAGTCTTGCTGGAGTGAGTGAACTCATGAAATTAGCAACCCACTCATGGTTCGTCACCGTCCCTCGAAATGTAATCACTATGTCCCTTCGTCCAATCCGCTTGACGGTTTCATCATTGGCTACAGCCACATAGCCAATCCATCGGCCACATGACTCACCGTTTTGGATAGGAATGTTAACATCTGGAGTGGCGTAGATATATTTAGTAACTTGATAGCCAGAATTTCGCATTCCAACTTGATTCAACATGTTCTGCTTTCCATACTTGCAAGACAGAAATCGTTTCGAATTCGGGTCAAGATTGAAAGCTTTGTAACAAGCAGTAACAAACTCACCATAACGAATAATTTCTTCACGGAGAAGAGGGTGTAAAGGTTCAACAAGATCCTCCCAGTTGTTACAGCCTTGAATCTCTCTCCAAATGCTACTCAAACCAACATTTGATGAAAAAGGTGATGAATTCTTAATAAAAGAAGGAATAACAGGCGCAGGAACATCACGAGAAACAACTGGACAAGACAAAGATGACTGTTTACAAGCAAGAATGGCACTCCTCTTAGGCAAAGAAACCGGCCCAAAAGAACGAGAAATACTGGTGCAACTCGAACTAGGTTTTGGAACAAAGATTTTTGAAGCCATTTGCGGGAGAAAGAGAGATCAAAAGGGGTGAAGATGAAGGATATGATGATGATGATGATGATGATGAGATGATGATGAAGAAGAGAGTAAAGAGAAGAGTGGGGAATATATATAAAGAAAGAAATGAAAAGGAGAGTGGCGTTTGGACGGACAGAAAGTGACAGAAAAGAAATTAAGCAATGGAAAGAAAGAAAAGGCATGTTTGGCGAGTGTTTGACTAAGGCCAGAATAGTTTCTTATATATTTTTTCTATTTTCAAAAAAATAAATATGATTTTTTCAGTTTTTTTATTATTTTATGTGGTCGGTTGTTTTTTTGTTTTGTTTCACATAGTCGAATAGTTCTTAATGAAATTAAAGAATTAAATTAATATTTTGGTCAGAGCATTTTTTGGTTGTGGTTGACTTTCAGCCTTCATAACGTCTTCCTCTTTTTTTTTTTTTGTTATTTCCACTCATACATACCTTAAAATGGAAATTCCTCTATTTAAATCGACTTCTCAAATATTAATTTTATTTTTCAAAATTTCTTCATTCGCTCATGTAAACATGTCTTCCATTGAATAGTAAAGACTTTATATTTTTAATTTATGTAGGTATTAATTTACAAATATAAAATCTAATTGAATACTTTTCGTACCCAAAAACATGATGATGTAAATTTAAAATAAATTTGAAATAAATTTTTTATACATTAAAATAAATTAAAAGTGAATTTATGTGAAAATTTGAAAATATTATTTTTATAAATATTTTTAAAAAATCTATTATTATTAAAAAAAAATTTAAAAATATGATATTCTAGCTAAGTTAATAATAAAAAATGATATGAATTTTTTTGTTATCAATATAAATATAACATAATTTGTTTAAATTAAAATATAAAATTTTAATTAATATGATGAAAATTAATATTTAAACTAAATTATTTTTTATTAATTTTTTCATAATATATTTATAAAGAAGTATGCTTAATGATATATTTGATTTTTTCCCTTTTAAAAAAACCCTAGCCCTTACCAATATTAGATAGTTGCCTTTTTAAAAAAGAATACATTCCCAGTATTGGAAAATTAGCTAAAATGCTACAGATATTTAGCATTTAATAGCCTTCAAGTTTCTGAGAAATTCAAAATGCTTTTATTTAAAAAGAAACAAATAAAATTAACAAGAATCTGATAAAATTGAATTAAATTTGTCTGTAGTCATTGAAGTCGTTCTCATCTTCAATGGAGTTTTCTTGTAAAAAGCATTTCTATTCCTTCATCTGATTGTTCCAAAAGAATACACTGCGCTGGCCATCACCAATCCAAATCACACACTCCACTTCTATTTATCAGGGGACGAATTTAATTAATAAAAATATAGTTTTTTTTAATAATATAGCTATGCCAAAAATTAGAATTTATTCTTATAAAGAAGATTAATAATTATATATTTTGATTCCTAATGGATATGGATGTAGAAATTTCAAGGGAGTTTTTTATAAATACCATATGAAAAATAATATTTTTTAATTTTGTTAACCTTTACTTTTTTTTTTTTTGTAAAAACCACATTTTTATAAAAACCATAAAATAAGAAAATATCAAATAAAAATCTCATAAAAAATATCAATAAAAAATCTCATGAGATTTTAAAAGTAAATAAAATTATATTCAAATATAACTACCTAGAATAAATATAATTTGAATAATCTCATTACTTTATCAATAAAAAATATATTAAATAAATTATAAATTCATAAAAAATATATGAAATTAAAAAAAATCTGATTTTAATAATAAATTTTTATTAATCTATTATTCTTTTCATAAAAATAATTTTTAATAATAAAAAATATTTTTAATTCTAAAGAATATTTTAAATTTTTTCATTTTTAATATTTTTAACTTTTTATTTTTTAATATATAACATATTACTTCCTATAAAAATATATTTTAAAATTAAAAATTATTAAAATATAAAAGTAAATTATTTTAAATTAATATTAAAAACATTATAATTTACAATTTTGATTTTCAAATATATATTTCAAATTTTTTGAAAATTTATTACGAATATATGATACATTTTTCAAAAAGTTCAAATTTTTTAAAATAATTTTTTTAATTTTGTATTTTTGAAAAAATATATTGTTATATTTTCATAATTTTTGAAAGATGTTATTGTATTTTTTGTAAAAAATCATATTAAAAATCATGATTAAAACATTTTTCAAAACATGTATGTATACAAAGAGTATAAATATAAAAAGTATATAATAGGGATACAAGAAAAATACAATAGGGATACAAAAGCTTTACAAAATTATATTTTTTTATGACTTAGAATATTAAAAATATAAATATTTTCAACATATTTTATGAAACATAATATTTAATATGTAAGATTTAGTATACAATAGATATACAAGAAATTTATAAAATTATATTTTTTATAAGTTAAAATATCAGAGATACAAGTATTTACAATATGTTTTACAAAATATAAATTATGATATGTAAGGTTTATTACAATTATATAATTGGTATAAAAGAAATATACAAAAGGTTTACAAGTAGAATATAACAATCACATTAGAAAATACAAAAAATAAAAAAGATATACAAAATCATTTAAATTGACAAATATTTTGGTAAGGAAGCAAAAACATTTTCCTTCACAAACTGAGATTTATTTTAGACAAATATATCATTCTCCATACCTATAAATACATATATTATACATGAAGAAAAATAAATTTTAACTTTTTTATTGAAAATTGACAATGCAACATAAAAGATGACAAAATAATCCTTTTCATAAATATTCTTCTTAGTAATAAAAAAAAACTATTTTACATTTTAATGAAGTTAACACATTCAATATCAAAGAAATCAAAATATATTTTAGCCTCATTTCTACTAATCAATACTAAAAAAAATAAGCATGCAAAGAATATTACACTAATAGAAGAAGAAAAAAATTAAAATCAAACATGTTCTTAAAAATATCAAATATGCACAGTAAAATTCACAACAAAGAAAAAATATTGATTTCAAATCTTAAAACATAATCTCAATATCAAATAAAAATCATTTCAAAAATTATAAAAATGATGTCCGATCAAGTTGAATAGTATTTATCAATAATAAAATAAATCTCATTTTGAAGCTGAAAATATCAATTTTCAAGAAAAGGAGTGAGTTGTTGTAGCAAAAAGGATTCAATAAAAAATTAATTGAAAATCAAGATTAAAGATTTAAGAAGAAAAAAAGAAAAAGAAGAAGAAGAAGAGCGGTGAAGAAGGATAACAGGCATATGAGAGAGAAGACAAAAAGAAGTGTTTGAAATAAGAAGAAAAAAAGAATAAAAAAGAAGATACATCAAAGATAGTCAGGCAAAAGTGAAAAAAAAGTTTAAAAAATGTATTTTTAATTAAAATAAGATAAAATTAAAAAATAAATTTTCTTTTCAAAAATATAAAATAAAAATTTATGGATTTTTAAAAATATCCCAAAATTCAAACAAGCATTCCTTGGCCCCATCATTAATTATCTTTCAATTTTCATTGATTAATTGCCTTTCTCGCATATATTTAAATTAAATTCCTTTTACCATTACAAAATTACATATTATTATTATTTTAATTCTATCATCTTCTCTATTTTTTCATCTCAAAAGAATAATGAGAATTTGAGCCCATTAAAATAAATTTTTAAGAGAAAAAATAACAAAAAATTGCATATCAAATTAATTTGATCTAAAAAATCATAACAAAGAAATATAATACGAGTGTTTGTTTTTGAGGAAAATAGAACCGACGAAATGCATGCATGGGTTAGTCATTGACGCACGATTTTGAGAAGCTCAAATATTCAACGCGGACATATTCGTAGACCCTCTCGTGGACTCTCTCTTTTTATTATTATTATTATTTTAATTTGTTTTGGCTCTCCCTGTTTCTCAGCTTAAAATAACCCAAAGCTGCCGTACAAATTAAAACCCAAAAACAAATGAATTTCAATAAATTTTTAATTTTTATTAAAATAAAACAAATATAAATCTGTATTTGATTACTCCCATTGTTGATTAATATAATTATTTATCGTATTTTATTTTAATATAAAATGATGAGGTTTCTTATACCTATATATATATATTAAAATTCAAAATGACTAATTAAATTACATTCAAATGATGTTTTTTGTATTATATTTATGAAGAGATAAATGATTATATATTTTTAAAATTGACAAAACAAATGTTAAAGTTGATTTGAAATTAGGGACTTAAATGAACTTTAACTTTGATTTTATCAAGTAATTTATAGTTTTCCACACATTGGAGACACGTGACCATCACATGTGTGTATGAGAGTCCAATTGAGCATTTGCTTTCTCTCTATATACAGAAAACATGCGCATGTTAAGTTTAGCATGATTTTTATTTTCAAATGGCAACGGCCTTTCTTCAAAAATAATAATCTTGACAAATTTCATAATAATAATATTTTAAATTCAAAACATAATTCTTATATTTTTATATTTGGGTTGTATTTATGATTAATAACAGTCATAATAATTGTGTTTATTTTAAATACAAGATAATTATCATATTTAATTTCTATTTATTTAGATTCAATTTTCAATTTTTAAAAAGATGATTGTGATATTTGATTTATACCTATTTAAATTCAAAATTTAATCCTTATAATTATAATTATTATATTCTTATTTCAGCTGAAATTTGTAATTGATAATTATTTAAAAATTTTATAGAAAATATTTTTATATCATTAAGTAAATATAATATTGAAAATTTTACTATGAAATTAAAATTTTATTTTTTAATATTCAAATATAAATATCATTAAATGTCATTTGTTTTGCCATTATTATTAGTAATAGAAGATTTCTCCTTTGTCATCTATTTTTTCTTTTGTGTATTATTATTTTTTAATTTATACAAATTAATGTTTGTATTTCTTAGTCATTAAATTAATAGATAAAAATGAGGTTTTCTTTAAAAAATTTATTTTATGGCATATCATTCATGTTTATAATAACACAAACTAACTCATACTATATACAAAATTTAACATTTTATTGTATTCTTATTACTAAATCATGAAATTAAACTTTCTAATTTATTAATTGTTATTCATAATTTAACAATTAAAAAATATAATTAGAATAGTTATAAAATTTTCAAATTAATTATCATTTTATTGCAAAGAAAATTTAATTTTTTTAAAAAGGTACAAGAAAAACAATAAATAAGGCAAATTAATGGAAATATCAAAAAAAAATATAATAACAGAACAAACTTAACAATTCTAAACTTTCTTTTTTTTTTTAATATAATCATCTATTTAAAAATTATATTAATAATTATTTATGTTGTCTTAAAATATATCATTTTGATGTAAAAAGTAATTTATTAAAATTTTTAATTATATGAAACTATGTTAATGACAAGATTAATATTAAAATTTTTAATTATATTTAAAATTTAAAAAATGTTTCAAAAATTAAAAAATAATTTATTCCAAGAGCAATGCAAAGGTACAGTTCTAGAAATAATTAATAACGCATTAAAATAAATATAATAATTAATTATTTTAATTTATATTTATAAAATGTTCTGGATGGGATAAAAGAATTAATTATCTAGATATTTTCAATAAATTACCATCCTTTATTTATATAATTTGAGTCATTATTCTGATATGTTAACCGATTAATGATTCATTAAATAAAAACAATATCTAAATTTACATGAGTTTCCATTAATCAAAGATATTGAAAGTGTAATAAATACACATCTATCCCTTAAATATGTTTTTAGATATTTATTAAAATCAAATTTATAATTCATGTATACCAATATAAAAGGGCTTACCAACACATTCGAGTAGATTATTTGATCATACAAAGTGATGTGGTCGAACAATCAATGATAAAATCTTTACAATTAATAATACAATTGTACCACCTCATTTTGTCTAGGGGTACAAGTGGTGATATGATCCCACCACCGTGTACTATTCATAATCAATAATTTTACAATCACATATGCCTTTATGTGTTACAAACATCACTAACTGTGTCAGTTTTCAAAAATAATACTTAAAACACATTATTTACAATAAAATATAGTTTGTTAATATTAAAATCAAGATTAAGAACCATCAATATCCAACATATTCAGATGTAAAATCTATCATTATGCCTTTTTTATATAATCTAAAGAAATATAATATTTAAAAAATTATAGTACTTATACAATTAAAAATTATATTTATATTTTATATTTTAAATGATACAAAAATATGAATATGAATTATAAATTGTTGTAAACATTATAGTTGTAAGTGGATGAATATGCTATTAATTTAATTGATGTAAATATAATAATTAAATATGTTAATAGTAAGAAGAAATTTTAATTTACCAACCATTTAAAGTAATGAGTTACTAGTTATCAGTCGCCAATTATAAAATAGAAATAATTGTTGATTAAATCAATTTTAATGATTATAAAGAAGACAAAAGAGAAATAAAACCTAGATATCTTGCTTTACTTCATTTACAAAGATATAAATAAGAAGGGTTGTAGTGGTTGTTACAATAAATTTCCCTATAATTTTGCAACTCAAACACACCTAGTATAACAAAAGGATGTAACAACCTATATCAATTTTGATCGAGAATCTTGAGAATCCAATCTTGACCTAATAGATGGTAATGGTCAAGACTAAAGTAAACTTTAACATGCCCCTAAAAGATTGAGGAGCCATTAAGGAGATCAATCTTAGATTAATTGAGTCGGAACTATCATTTGATCAAGGGCTTAGTTAATAGATCTACAAGAATCCTTCGAAGAGACATGAGATATATGAAGAGCACTAGTTTGAACCAAGCTTCTAATAGAATGAATATCAATTTCTAAGTGCTTCATCTTAGAGTGAACAATAGCATTATGATAATTATATATGGTTGAAATATTATCACATTAGATAGTGAGAAGAGGAACTCAAAACCTAAGTTCCCTTTGTAGAGACCCATTAAACTTCAACAATAATGGTAGCCCTAACTCTGTACTCGACCTCAATTAATGACTTTGCCATAAATCGTTGCTTTTTAGAGCTCCAATTAATAAAAACAATACCAAGGTATATAATGAACCCTATTGTTGATGTGTGATTAGGTGGGGCACCGACTCAATCAACATCAGAGAATGCATATAAAATAAGACTAGATTGAGGATAATATGAAGACTAAAATCAATAATTGACTTGAGATACTAAAGAAGACATTTAAGAGCTACCTAATGAAAATTATTTGAACAATGTATAAACTAAGATAGCTTATGCATGATAAATGCAATGTCAGGCGTAGTAAGACTAAGATATTATAAGTTACCAACTAAACTCTGATAAAAAGATGAGTCAATGACTTATGCATTAGAAGTTGATTTTATTAATGAAGAAGTAATAGTCATAAGAGTAACAATTTCTTTAGCCCCATCCATATTAGTTGTTTAAAGAAGCTTTCATACATAGTGGTGGTATGATAAGAAAAGTTCCCTTGAAGTATAATGAACATCTATACCTAAAAAAAGTGAAAACTCTTAAGGATCTTTTAAGGAAAATTTCGCTCCAAGAGCATGTGTGAATTGTTTATTAAATGAAACATTATTTCTTGTCATAATTAGATCATCCATATAAACCAAGAAATAATAATATATACAATTACAATAGTATATAGACAATGATAGATTGTTATGAGAAGCCATAAATCCAAATTGTAATACAAAAGAACATAAGGCTTGATACCATGCTTGTGGTGCTTATTTAAGCATATAAATTACTTTAACCAATTTACAAACATATGACAACGTATGTAAATAAGAAAATTTAGGTGGTTGGCTTATAAAGATATTTTTTTATAAAAGATAATGCAAGAAGGCATTGTTAATATTGAGGTATAAAGTAAGAACAAGCTTTATAACTAGGCTAAAAGTTTCATCAAAGTCAACACTAGGACATTGATTGTAACCTTTCGTAACTGAGCACACTTTATACCATTGTATAGATCCATCAACCTTGCATTTAATCCTAAAAATTCACTTATACCCAATCAAATTTTGATTAGAATTAGAAGGAACAAGAATCCAAGTTTAATTATAAGTAAGCTTATTAAATTCATCTTGTATAGCAGAACACCATTTAGGATGGGAGAGAGTTTGCTTTATTGTAGTAGGTTCATATGCTTCCAATAAGGAATGTTTATTAAAATGGTGAATTTGTTTAGATTTGAAGATATTATTTTTGCAGTGAGTGACCATTGGATAATAATTTTAGATAACAATAAAATTAATAGAAGACATGGACATGGAAGGTAGAGGAAAATGAGTTTCTATAGGAAGGGGAATGGTCAGTGTTAGGTTTGAAAGAGTAAGTGATGTTGGTTGAAAAGGGACTAGATAAGATGAGGGAATAACAAAGGAAAGATCATACCAATTAGATTCATCCAGAGACCTAAAAGATTAAAACATATGATAAGGAAAGACATTTTCAATAAAGACAACATAACATGAGACATAGTACTAAATTGATTTATAGTCATAATAAACATAAGAGTAACCAAGAAAAACACATGTAATAAATTTGACATCAAATTTTGACTTCATATATGTTACACCCACAGTAGAGACCCTAGGAGTTATGCATGTTTGCTTGTGTAAGCATAGATGAATGACAAGATTGAATGGGTGCATGTTATGTGTATGCATGTGGATGAATGTATATTGATGGTTTTGTATTTGTGATTATATGTGTTAGTATGAATTGAAATGCGTGTATTTGTTATCCTTATTATATGTCGTCACCTTATTGAGAAGCGTGCCTTCTCGGCTGGATGAGGGACGGCGAGTATATGAGGTTTAGGTATGTGTTTGGAGTGCTATTAGGCTTAGCGTGGATGGATGTAATAGGTACCTAGGAGATTAGGCTTACCTATAGGCAGAGGAGTGGCTTTTAGGTTGTGGTACGGGCATACGGCATCACTGTACGATCGTACGAGACAGGGGAACTATAAGGATTTTAGGTCCTGGAGGGCGTACGAGCGTACCAAAGGGTGGTACGGCAGGACGTGAACTCATAGGAATTTGGGTTTTTCAGGAAGATCGAGTACGTATGGTCGTACCAAATGGGGTACGGGTGTACCGTTGCTCGCAGGAGATTGTGTGCATCAGAAGCTTTAGTTCAGTACGGGCGTACCAAGATCCGTACGGTCGTACGTGACTTAAGTTTGACTTTTTAAGGGTTAGGACATAATGTATTTCCTTAGTTTCTTTCCTTCTTTTTAAGTTAAAACCCTTCCTAAACTCTGTCAAATATTCCCCTAAGCGTACCTAAGTCTTTCGTACATACGAGAACGCGGAATAGAAGCTAAAGATTGAGTGAGACAGGGTTAGAGGCTTACATGAAGAATCGTAGTATTTTCAGGTTTGTGCTAGCTTTGTGTCTTTTTGCCACCTTTGGCTTATTGTTGTTGCCCTAAGACTTAAGTTAAGTCTAGGCTTATTATCTTGTTCCATATCCTATTCTTTGATGTGTGCTATGTGGATGCTTATTGTTCTGATGCTTGGATTGATGTTTCCTTTGCTTGTTTATATGATTGGTCCAAGCTTTCATATATACGATGAATTGTTTATCATGACATATTGACATGCATGGAGATGAACGATGAATGGAGAAGGAGAGAAAAGAAAGTGAGTAACGAGGGCAGAGCTCAGCTCTGGGCATACTAGGTCAACAATGAGAATGGGATTCCTACAGGAATCATTAGATAAGAAGCCTCCCGAGAAAGGAGATGAGTCTCGAGACCTACAGTAGGATTGAGTGTAGAGCACTCCAGAGTTATATGGCCTCCTACGGGAGATGAGTACCGGTACCTATCGAGACCCAGTATGTGCGAAAGGAATGTGCATAATTACAGGAAAACAAGAGTGAATGAGTGAAAGGAGGATGAGGAAGACTGTTAGGTGCAGTTGCATTTTCATTGCATAAGATGCTAGGTTGTAATGTTCTGATATGATGTTTATGATGGTTGCTATGTGATATACGACTGTTTATCTATGTTTATAGCACCACTGAGTTTATCTCAGCGTTTATCATTTGATGAATGTAGGTTCCAAGCCCTCGGGTGAGCGTGCAGAGAAGGATTAGAGGTCATCAGCTGAGATAGACTGATCTTGACTTGATACTGGACTCTCGCGGCATACTCCGCCCCCTTTTTGGCTGTGTAGCTAGTGTGGCAGTAGTTATGTAATTATTGTATAGCTTTTGGTGGTAGTATGTATGCACTCACTTATTTGTAAGAATCATAATAGATTATATATATATCAGTCTTGAAATTGCCTGTTATGGTATATTGCTTGAGTGTATGCCAGGTTTATTCAGGGTTATTAGCACATCGCGATGCTTCCGTCGCACCACCACCATTAAGCTTAGAGATGTGTTCCCATACGACGTCTTCTTGATGCATCCCTTATGGGGCAAGCATCGGTCTTCTTCTGGGGGGGCCGCTGTCTGTGCCACGGGAGCATGTCCTCCTGGGTCTGGGCCGGGTGTGACATGTAATAGTGGTATCAGAGCTATGGTTTAGCTCGATGAGTTGCATAGGGGTTTGTTAGGACTACTGCCTGTGTCTAGGAAGCTACACTTGAGGAGTTGCCAGTCCTTACCACTACTGACTGTTAGGTTTATGTTTATGATTATTGTGTGACAGAGTCAGTTTTATGACGGATAGAGCCATCATTGTGGGTGAAGAAGAGGGGGGTAACTTTAATCCCCAGGAAAGTTCATCTGAGACTGGGAATGTCAGTGGAAGGCAGCCACGTCAGGAGGAACAGGCTAGGCTGAGTGTGAGGGCGCCACAAGTTGATAAGGTTGATGCCTTTGCAGCTAACCCAATGGCAGTACATTTTGCTCAGTTTCTACAGTTTATGCGAGCACAGGGTGAGACGTTACCTGTAACCCTAGCACCAACTCCACCTCCTCCAGAGCCCAGAGAAGAGTATAAGTTAGATTTCAAGAAGTTAAGAGCATATGGGGCTATGAATTTTATTGGGACGATCGACTCGTATGTGGCTGAGACATGGATTGAGAAGATACAGAGAGTTCTGAGGCAATTGAAGTGTCCCAAGACTGCCAAGTTTGAGTACACCATCTCCCTGCTGTAAGAAGATGCATATGAATGGTGGAAAACCATTCCGCTGAGTATGGCCGATCCTCCGGTGCTTACATGGGCTGACTTTCAGAGGGAGTTCCGACAAAAGTATGTACAGACGGCCTATATGGTAGGGGTACGACCGCCACCACCTCAATGGATATAGAGTGGAAGACCCACATATTCTAGTGGTAGTGGCAGTACGGGGTCTGGATTGATGGCATGTCATACTTGTGGCCGGACACATCACGGGGCTTGCCGGATGGGGGCTGATTTATGTTATCGCTGTGGCCAGGCCAGGCATTATGCAGGAGAGTGTCCTACACATGACAACATCCCGGTGCACACTATGTCTGAGGGTGGTTCTTATCAGCAGAACCCGAATGTGAGATGGGGTTCAGGCAGTCATCAGAGTGCCGAGAGAGGCAGAGGAAGAGGCAGAGGAGGCCGTGACAGTGGGAGCCGAGGGAAAAGTCAAGAGTCTGTGAACCAAGCAATTGGTGTTCCTACCAGAGTGTATAACTTGGTTCAGCAGGACAAGCAGCATGCCTCTGATGTCATCATCGGTAATGTTTTTATCTCTAATCATGAGGCATTAGTGTTATTTGATCCGGGTTCTTTACATTCTTACATTAATACAGAGTTTACCCGAGTACTTGAGATGAGTAGTGAGGAGTTAGGTTATGAGATAGTCGTGTCAAGTCCGTTAGGCAAGAATGTCATAGTGGATAGGGTATTGAGATAGTGTCCTTTGGTCATACATAGTGTGTGTTTCCTATCTGATTTAGTGAAGATACCGTTTAGGGATTTTTATGTTATTTTGGGTATGGAATGGTTAGCACAGTACAGAGCAGTGATGGATTATCATCAGAAGACTATGACCCTACAGTACCCAGAGCAGATTATGGTAGTAATACGGGGGAATGTACCATTCGTAATGGCGAGGTTGATTTCTGCAGTGACAGCACAACGATTAATAGCACAGGGTTGTGAAGCAATCCTTGCACATGTAACAAACACCAGATAGAGGGAGGTTCAGTTGTCAGATATCTCGATCGTTTGTGATTTTTTGGATGTATTTCCTGTAGAGTTGCCGGAGTTGCCACTAGAACGAGAAGTTGAGTTTGAGATAGAGGTACTATCAGGTACAGAACCCATTTCTATTACTCCTTACCGAATGGCTCCATTAGAATTGGGAGAATTGAAAGTACAGTTGTAAGAACTTCTAGAGAAAGGCTTCATTAGACCAAGTATTTCACCTTGGGGTGCACCAATGTTGTTCGTTAAGAAGAAAGATGGGATGATGCGGATGTGCGTTGATTACCGGCAGCTTAATAAGGTAACTATCAAGAATAGGTATCCGTTGCAGCATATTGATGACTTGTTCGATCAGTTGAAAGATGCCGCAGTATTCTCTAAGATTGACTTGAGATCGGGGTATCATCAGCTTTGAGTTAAGGAGGGCAGTGTAGCTAAAACGGCATTCCGGATGCGTTATGGGCACTATGAATTCCTTGTAATGCCGTTCGGATTGACTAACGTGCCAGCAGCATTTATGGCTCTGATGAATACAGTGTTTGCAGATTACTTGGATCACTTTGTAGTGGTATTCATTGATGACATCCTCGTATATTCAAAAACAGGCGAGGAGCATGATAGACATTTGAGGTTAGTACTGCAGCGATTGCGGGAGAAGCACCTGTACGGTAAGCTTTCTAAGTGTATGTTTTGGTTGGAACAAGTAGCATTTCTAGGACATGCTATTTCAGCTGAAGGCATCCGAGTTGACCCGAGCAAGATAGAAGCGGTTTTGAGTTGGCCGATACCACAGAATATCAGTGAGATCTGCAGTTTTCTGGGATTAGCTGGTTACTACCGATGGTTTGTAAAAGGGTTCTCGATGCTTGCCTTACCATTGACAACATTACTCCGGAAAGATGTTTCTTTTCATTGGTCAGAGGAATGTCAACAGAGCTTTGACAGACTGAAAGACTGCTTGACACAAGCTCCGGTATTGACATTACCTACGCCAGGGAGAGCCTTTACTATTTATAGTGATGCTTCACTTAATGGGTTAGGATGTGTATTGATGCAGGATAGGAAAGTGATAGCATACGCCTCACGACAACTGCAACCGCATGAGAAGAATTACCCGACACATGATCTAGAGCTAGCAGCCATAGTATTTGCACTGAAGATTTGGCGTCATTACTTATACAAAGAATTATGTTACATGTACACGGACCACAAGAGCCTAAAGTATTTGGGTACATAGAAGGAATTGAATTTGAGGCAACGACGGTAGTTAGAATTGATTAAGGACTATGATTGCATCATTGATTGCCACCCAGGCAAGGCTAATTTAGTAGCCGATGCACTGCGTCATACATTATTTACGGGCTTAAGACAGTCATCTTTGATCCTGGTACTGGAAATGCGACAGTTACACGGTATGCTGACAGTGCAACCTGAGTGTCTTCTAGTACAGTTACACCTGCAAGTCAAACCGGTATTAACAGAACAGATTTAGAAATGTGCTGTAGATGACGAGGAGTATCAGAAGCAAGTGCAGAAAGTTCAGGCCGGTAAGACTACTCCTTTTATTGTAGACAGTGAGGGTAACCTGAGACATGGTACTCGTTTGTATGTCCCGGCAGATCGTGAATTGAAGAAGTAGATCCTGGAGGAGGCTCACGAGTCTATGTATGCTTACCATCCGAGGAGTACCAAGATGTACAGAGATTTGAAGCAATACTACTGGTGGGTAGGTATGAAGACAGAAATAGCAGATTATGTTGCTAAGTGTTTAGTATGCCAGCATATCAAAGCAAAACATTAGGTACCAGCGGGATTACTGAGTCCGTTACAGCTTCCAAAGTGGAAATGGGACTGTATTACTATGGATTTTATCACAGGGTTACCGATGATACAAGCTAGACATGATACAATATGGGTCATAGTTGACAGATTGATGAAGACAGCTCATTTCTTACCTATACGCATGGATCACAGTTTAGAGCGGTTGGCTAGCTTGTATATAGCTGAGATTGTTCGATTGCATGGAGTCCCGTCCTCTATTGTGTCTGACAGAGATCCTTGATTTACGTCACATTTTTTGGGTACTTTTCAACGAGCTTTGGGCACTAGAGTTCAGTTTAGTACAGCTTTTCATCCTCAGATCGACGAATAGTCAGAACGAGTGATACAAATTTTAGAGGATATGTTATGAGCCTGTGTAATGGAATGGGAAGGTAGTTGGGATCGATATATTCCTTTGATAGAGTTTGCCTACAACAATAGTTATCAGACTAGTATCCAGATGGCACCATACGAGGCGCTATATGGATGCTGATATCGAACACCATTACACTGGGATGAAGTAGGTGAACGAAGGTTGATTGGTCCAGAGTTGGTGCAACAGGCAGAGGACCAGGTGCAATTGATTAAGAGTCGCTTAAAAGCCGCTTCCGATTGTAGTAAGTCATATGTGGATTTAAAGAGGCGGGATATAGAGTACAGTATCGGAGATAAGGTATTTCTTAAGGTGTCTCCGTTGAAGAAAATCATGCAATTTGGTCATAAGGGTAAGCTAAGCCCGAGATTCATTGGTCCGTATGAGATTCTTGAACGAATTGGACCCTTAGCTTATCGGTTAGCTTTACCACCTGAGTTGGATTGGATCCATAATGTTTTTCATGTTTTGATGTTGAGGAAATACCGATCAGATCCTTCGCATATCATTTCAATTGAAACTATAGAGGTGCAGCCAGATTTGACCTACAGTGAGGAGCCAGTACAGATTCTAGCCTGAGAGACGAAACAGTTACGGAACAAGCAGATACCTTGGTCAAAGTGTTATGGAATCATCATATCGGGCAGGATGCAACGTGGGAACGAGAGGCTACCATGAGAGAGTAGTATCCCCACCTGTTTACCAGTAAGTTTAGTAGGAATTTTGGGCATGAAATTTCTTTTTAGGAGGGGAGAGTTGTTACACCCACAGTAGAGACCCTAAGAGTTATGCATGTTTGCGTGTGTAAGCGTAGATGAATGACAGGATTGAATGGGTGCATGTTATATGTATGCATGTGGATGAATGTATATTGATGGTTTTGTATTTATGATTATATGTGTTAGTATGAATTGAAATACGTGTATTTATTGTCCTTATTATGTGTCGTCGCCTTATTGAGAAGCGTGCCTTCTCGGCTGGATGAGGGACGGCGAGTATATGAGGTTTAGGTATGTGTTTGGAGTGCTATTAGGCTTAGCGTGGATGGATGTAATAGGTACCTAGGAGATTAGGCTTGCCTATAGGCAGAGGAGTGGCTTTTAGGTTATGGTACGGGCGTACGACATCACTGTACGGTCGTACGAGACAGGGGAACTACAGGGATTTTAGGTCCTGGAGGGCATACGGGCGTACCAAAGGGTGGTACGGCCGGACGTGAACTCGTAGGAATTTGGGTTTGTCAGGAAGATTGAGTACGTACGGGCGTACCAAATGGGGTATGGGCGTACCGTTGCTCGCAGGAGATTGTGTGCATCAAAAGCTTTAATTCAGTACGGGCGTACCAAGATCCGTACGGTCGTACGCGACTTAAGTTTGACTTTTTAAGGGTTAGGACATAACGTATTTCCTTAGTTTCTGTCCTTTTATGCTAGCTTTGTCAAATTATGCTAGATTGTGTCCCTTCCTAAACTCTGTCAAATATTCCTCTAAGTGTACCTAAGTCTTCCGAATGTACGAGAATGTGGAATATAAGCTAAAGATTGAGTGAGACAAGGTTAGAGGCTTACGTGAAGAATCGTAGTATTGTCAGGTTTATGCTAGCTTTGTATCTTTTGCCACCTTTGGCTTATTGTTGTTGCCCTAAGACTTAAGTTAAGTCTAGGCTTATTATCTTGCTTCGTATCCTATTCTTTGATGTGTGCTATGTGGATGCTTATTGTTCTGATGCTTGGATTGATGTTTCCTTTGCTTGTTTATATATACGATGAATTGTTTGTCATGACATATTGACATGCATGGAGATGAACGATGAATGGAGAAGGAGAGAAAAGAAAGTGAGTAACAAGGACAGAGCTCAGCTCTGGGCATACTGGGTCAACAATGAGAATGGGATTCCTACAGGAATCATTAGATAAGAAGCCTCCCGAGAAGGGAGATGAGTCTCGAGACCTACAGTAGGATTGAGTGCAGAGCACTCCAGAGTTATATGGCCTCCTACAGGAGATGAGTACCGGTACCTATCGGGACCCAGTATGTGCTAAAGGAATGTGCACAATTACAGGAAAACAAGAGTGAATGAGTGAAAGGGGGATGAGGGAGACTGCGAGGTGCAGTTGCATTTGCATTGCATAAGGTTCTAGGTTACAATGTTCTGATATGATGTTTATGATGGTTGTTATGTGATATATGACTATTTATCTATGTTTATAGCACCACTGAGTTTATCTCAGCGTTTATCATTTGATGAACGTAGGTTCCAAGCCCTTGGGTGAGCGTGTAGAGAAGGATTAGAGGTCGTCAGTTGAGACAGACTGATCTCGACTTGGTACGGGACTCTCGCGGCATACTCCGCCCCCTTTTTGGCTGTGTAGCTAGTATGGCAGTAGTTATGTAATTATTGTATAGCTTTTGGTGGTAGTATGTATGCACTCACTTATTTGTAAGAATCATAACAGATTATATATATATCAGTCTTGAAATTACCTGTTAAGGTATATTGCTTGAGTGTATGCCAGGTTTATCCAGGGTTATTAGCACATTGCGATGCTTCCGTCGCACCACCACCATTAAGCTTAGAGATGTGTCCCCATACGACGTCTTCTTGATGCATCCCTTATGGGGTAGGCATCGGTCTTCTTCTGAGGGGCCGCTATCTGTGCCACGGGAGCATGTCCTCCTGGGTATGGGCCGGGTGTGACAATATAAGCCCATAAACAAAGACCAAAATGATTAAGGAAAAAAGGAGGTGTGAAGAAGAGTGAGACCTATCTTAACTAGATGGAGATGTTGACATTTAACCATACTATTGTGTAAGGTGTGTATAGTAGTGTTTGAATATAGATGATGCCATAAGATTAAAAATACCATTTGAGAGCAATATATTCACCTCCTCTATCTATATATACAAATAATAGTATAAAAATAGGGTAGGAAAGACAACATAAACATCATAATTAACTTTGAAGGGATAGAACCAAATGTATTTAGTAAAGTGATCAATAAAAATAACATAATGATAACTGTCATGAGATTGCACAAGAGTAAGGCCTCATAAATCTAAATATAAAAGCTCAAACAAATGATTATTAGTCAAGGAAAAACCATCAAAAGATAATCTATGAATTTTATTACATTTGCAAGAATTGTAAACAATATATTTCATTAAAGTAATATGAAGAGAAAATTTAGATAAATAAATAAAAAATAGAAAAATTTGGATGACTAAACTCTTGATGCTAAAAAATGGAAGAAAGTCAAACATGATGACATGTAGATGTTATCGATGAAAGTATTTATAAGGACTGATCATAATGACCTTGGAATAGAATCACCCCCATGGATTGATCCTTTATAAGAAAAGATTCAAAAAAAATTCAATAGAAACTTGATTAGAAGCATAAAATTAAGATACATAAAGATTAACATATGTAATATAAAGACCATTACATAAATGACATGATTTATGGGGGAAGGAAAGAACACCAAAACCAAAAAGGAAAGAACATTAAAACCAAAATGAGTAATAGACAAACCTAACCCATCTGTAAGTTGGAGTTTATTGTTACCAATGTAAGGTGAATGAAATGAAAGATTTCATAAATAAGGTGAATGATGAGAGGCACCAATATCTAAAAGCCATTAATTATTTATACTCTTAAGAGAAGTAAAATGACGAGCTTGTAGATCTAGAGAAAATAAATCATGAAAATGATCTATTGCTTTGAAATAATTTTTGATAGTATGACCAAACTTATCATAAAACTAACATTGAACTTAAGTAGAACTATGGAAGTTACGATTGTAAGAAGAATGTGCCTTTGATGAATTTTGAAACTTGCCACTAGAGTGAAAAGCAAAATTATTAGGATTAATAAGTATTAACAAGCTTATGAAACTGTCTTTATTATTGTTGATAAGAATACATGGTTGTACTTTTACATACATGATTGGTTGTGATTAGAGTGGGATCAAAGTTAGGGTTAATCTACTTAATATAAAGCTCATAAGCTAAAAACTTATCTTAAAGTTCATTAAAGGTGATGACTATATCATATGCAAGAATAACAACAACAATGTCTCAAAACTCAGATCTGATACCACCAAGAACATGCATTACAAGATCAACATCAGTAATCGGACTACCATAGAGAGAAAGTTCCATAACAATGGTTTAATAAACTATATAAGTAAGCAACAACAGGATGAGAATCATGCTTTATTCTAGATAATTTTTTTCATAAAGAGAGAATTTTGGTAGCAAATTTACTATTAAATGCAACTTGTAACTTAGTCTAAGCCTTTGTTAAGGTTTTAACATCAACAATAATATTTATAACAACAACTGACAATGAGGAAATAATTATTACAAGAATGAGTTGATCTTGATAGTCCTAAAATTCATAATATAGATTAGACATTTACTAACCATCTTTGCTAAACTAGATAGATGGTGGTTGTATAAAACCAAGCGCATGACCTATCAAATTATGGCCATAGGGCAATGATGTGATTTGAGCTCTCTGAGTAGATTAATTATGAGCAATGAGTTTTAAAAGTGATTAAGACCTATTAATGGTCATAATGATTTATTAGAAGAATGAGTGATGTTGGTGATAAAACTCATAATGAGAATATAAGTACTTCAAAAAGAATGTATGGATTAATAGCTCTGATACTATATTTCTTTAACTTTATTTACAAAGATATAAATAAGAAGAGTTATAATGGTTGTTGCAATAAATTTTCCTGTAATTTTACAACTCAAACTCAATCAATATAATGAAAAAGATGTAATAACTCATATTAACTTTGATAAAAAATCTTGAGAATCCAATCTTGACCTAATAGAAGATAACAATAAATGAGAGTGTAGTAATCTTTAACAATGATAAAATACCTTGATCTAAATTTGATTTATATTCTTACATATAGATTATATGAATCACTATAATGTAAATATAAGAAAAAAAGTTTAAAAGAAGTTCAAATTCACTCTCTCTTATTTTTCATATATTTATTAGTTTGATTCATGTGTGAGAATATAAACAATTTTAAAAGATAATATTGTAAAAAATATAAAAAGATAACATAAAATTGAAAATTTTAAAATAAGATATGCAAACTAAAATGTTGAAGTAAATTTAATCAAAGTAAATTTTTGTTGATGATTATTTGTTGCTTTGTTGGTACCTTCACTTACTATTTACATCATCTCTACTTTTCCAAGTTAATAATCATGCTTCAGATTGTGTTCCACTTTCCTTAAGATCAACTTCATCATTTCCTCACTAGCACATTTAGAAACTTTCCTAAAATTTAGTTCTATCATTTTCTTAACCAACACATCTCTCTTTTTTTATGATTAGAAACTCCTTCGTTAATTTACTACCTAGCTTATTAATTAATTAATATTAATTAATTTACTTAATTAACTTTGGACTATAAAAATAATTTATTTTTTATGTAAATAAATATCCCCATGAGATGATTTATATTTATATAAATTAATCTCATGAATACTAAATAAGAAATGAGATTTTCTCATCAAGAAAGAATATAATTGTTATGGGTACGTGGATTAGTATATAAATCTTGAAAATTTGAAAGTACATTCAGTTACTCCATTAAAAGAGAAAAACACCATAACTTCCAAAAGTCTTGTACAAATGAGTTAAAGTTTAAATGAAAAATTGATATTTAGAGAAATGAATTAAATAAGCTATTTTACTTAGAGAAATGAAATAATTTGATTATGAATGCCTGTAAAATTATTCAAACTAGCTCATTTAAGTCAATTTAAAGAAAATAGAAAAACTAACATGAACTATAATATTTTCTCTTAGAGAATAAATCACAGTTAAAATGCAAATTTCTAGCTTGTTCCTTTTCTTTTTTGAAAATAAGTGTGAAATCAACTATTTCTTTTTTACTTATGGTAAAAAATTAAGTCTACATTAATTTTATTATAATAAAATTTGATTTTGAATCATAGGTGACTTCTAATACTAAGTTAACCATTATTAGCTGCTTGATTGTTTTTTATCAATATTTCCCATTATAAAGGCAAAATACTTCTTTAATTAATTTTATAAGCACTTTATAGTTTGCCCTTAAGTTCATTGGTGCTAATGAGTAAGTCTTATGTAATTATCATCTCAAGTGCATATGATTTCCTTCTTGATTTCTTTTTATCTTATGCTTCTTCAAATCCACCCCTTCTTTTTTATATTTCTTTTTAGGAATAAAATGGTAACAAAATAAAAATGAAATATAATTAAATCAAACAAGCATATTACCAATCATAGGCCTATCCTCAGCCCCTCACTATCTCCATTAGATTATGAGTCATTTTATGTTGAATTTTTTTGAATCTTGTGTTGGATGTGTGGTTTCCTTCTCATTTTGCCCTTCTTCCTTAAGTTATTTAGTTACTTCCCTTTTGATTTTCCCTATTATCTCAAGCTTTTTTGTTCCTTGTGAACCTTATAGATTTATATTTCTCTGGAAGATTCTTTTTTTTGTAACCTCCTCTTTTATGTGTGAGTTAAGGGTTGAAGAAATTTCTTATGTCTAAGAAGTTTCCATTATTTCATTGGAACTATGAATTAGGGTTAATTTTGCTAAAGTTAGTCTTTACCCTCTCATGAATTCTACATTTACACTCTTTATGCACATATATATATATATTAGTTACTTTAGCAACTATCTATATTCCTACTTTAGGTGCAACGCTTTCTCCCAATCAATATTCCTTCTTTCCAATATGGTCTTCTATCTTTTATGGAATTTTAGCTTTCTCTTATTGATTTTATCGTTGGTAACATTTTTAAAATTCTAGTAAAAATTAGAAGAATGAGTCCAAGAGTGTTGATGCTTATAATAATTTTCTCATTAATTTCCTCCTTATTAAAAATGATTTAATCAAGAGGCAATTTATTTTCTCTCAACTATTGAATAACATTTGTATTCTCAAGCATCTGTTAGAATGGTAGAGGAATATATCTTCCCAAATAGTTGCCCTCAAAGCTAATATCTCTGCATGTCCTTTGGATAAAATTTGATTTCTTCTCCCATATGGAAAGTTGTTCTCTATTTTCATTTTTAGTGAGTCCTTAAGGAGCCTCCATTTGCTGCCCCCAAGCTCTTTAGAGACCTTTGATTGAACTAATCTCTAATGGACATCCTTTAAAATGATTATCAATGCTTGGGTCAGTAATTAAGAGATCTCATTTGCAAAAACTTCAAAGGTTTGTGATATTATCACCCTTTTGATGAAATTTAAATCTTCTCTTAAAGATTGCATGATCAAAAGGAAGATCTGTGTAATTACTGCTACTTCTTCTTTTTAAAGAAATGCTCCATTCTCAATTTTCTCCATCAGTAGAATTATTGATGAAACTCCTACTGTTGCAGCAAGCTCTAAATCTTGAGACTCATAAAATTTTTTTTTCCAAAATATTCATTTTTCTTATGACATCTTCAATGTGATCCCACTAGCATGCTAAAAGATGATGTTTGTAGAATTTTTATGAAATTATGTGTATTGCGAGTGTGCTAGAGAATTTAAAGTTTTCTCAAACTATTACATCTTCTAATTTCAAATCAATTGATTATGGATATCTATAGATAACTAAACTTAAAAAATAAAGAAAATGTCTTGAAATATAAAATATGATATTGCAAAAGATATAAAAAGATTATTTTTAAAATTGCAAAAATTTAAAGTAAATTGTCTAAACTAAAATGTTGAACTAAGTTTAATAAGAGTAATTTTATGTTGACGATTGCTTGTTCTCTTATTAGTCCCTTCACTTAGTTATCTTTATTTCCTTTTTTCTTTAGTTAATAATCATGCTTCACATAGTGTTCCACTTCCCTCAATATTAGCTCTATTATTTCTTCAATTGGTATGTTTAGAAATTTCTTTCAATTTAATAGTTTTATCATTTTTTTAACCAACATATCTTTCATTTTTATGATCAGAAACCTTTTCATTTCTACTTCTAGATTTTTCTCATTAAATTAATGTCTAACTCATTTAATTAATTAACAATAAATTAGTATTAATTAATTTACTTTAAATTGTAAAAATAATTTATTTTTTTTTGATGTAATACTATTCAACATCAAAATTTGCATATATTTTTTGATTTATTTTTATAATATTGTATACAAATAATATATATGGGGCATACATTATCACTTGTAAATAAATTATACAAGTGTTAATATGACTAAAAGATAAAAGTATACGTGGATATAAAGTGATGTTTGAATAAATGTTCTTAACATCATTGATAACCATGATTTTTACCTATATTTTCCCCCTTAATATAATGTCCTTTTAAGCATTGTTTTCATATTTTTCTCTTCAAACATAAGCATATAATATAATATTTCATGCATTATTCACATTCTCATGCATCATACTCATATATTATATACTTAGCATAATTTCATACATTTTCATACATATTTTGCATAATTCTCATGCTATTTTATATAGCTTAGGAATTAGCTTTATTTAGATGGATTTTACATGCATTTAGTAAGTTTCTTAAGTGTTATTTTATAGTTAAATCATAGTTTTAGGTCTTAGAACTTTAATTTTCTCATTCAAGCTTAGAAAATAGGATATTTCATAGTAC
>CANYBF011021613.1:0-11901 GCA_948192965.1 Dalechampia spathulata | reverse complement strand
AATTGACTAGTCCAATACCATTTAAAAGTACGAACCAAGAGTCAAAATCCAGCAATTATTAGGCAATAATTGAAATAATAAACACGAGCCGGATCGTGAAAATTCATTTTAATAAAAATAATTTTAAGCAAAATTATTTTTGTTTGATCATGGAAAATTAAATAGGAGGGCTCACATCATATCATAATTATTGGAGAAAGCCACTAGGCCAAATAAAATCCAATCCTGTCAAAAATCACATTTATACGATTAAAAATAGCATTTTAACGTAAAAATTAATTTTGAGGCCAAAATTAATTAAATGTAATCATTTTATGACTTTTCCAGAATATTTGAGCCACTGTGAGACTCAAATACCATTGGATACGTCAAAATATGATGAAATACGATCCAAAATACAGTTTTTCTGGAAAAACGTGAACTATGCACGCCGTACATCAGGCTATGTGCGCCACACATGGACAAGGTGTGGCGCACATAGCATGACATGTGGCACACATAGCCTCTGGATTTGCAAGAAAATTCAATTTGTCAGTACAGAATCAAACTACAGACCAAAATGAGCATGTTTAATGAAGACAGTACCTCATTTTAAGGCTAAAATCAAGTAGATCTTGATGATTTATGACAGATCCAGAACCCCAAGTACACAGAAAAGCTATTGGAGTCACTGGAAAATTCAAAACAGGAGTGGTTTGGGTTGAAATAGGACTTTTCTGTGAAAATCGGGATCTATGTGCGCCACACATGAGGGACATGTGGCGCACATAGAGCCATGTGTGGAGCACATAGCTTTGAAAACCGAAGCAAAACCGAAAATTTTCAGCAGAAACCCTAGATCTGGCCCCGATCTAGGTAGATTAGACCCAAAACTGGATTTTTACTCGTGGATTTGCATCCAAATAATGAAAAAACAATTTTAAAGTTAAAATTATTTTAGATCCAGCAAGTTTTAAGGCAGATCTAGGGCACCCAAGGTATGGAAAGGCCTTAAATGACCCTAAAATAGCCAGATCGGGAAGAAAACTGGAGTAAAAACGTGAGTTTCTTTGAAAACCAGAGCCTATATACGCAGCATATAGGCCTATGTGCGCTACACATGTGGTACATATGGCGCACATAGGTCTATATGCGCAGCATATAGACCCAAAAATTAAGAAAAACAGAAGGAAATTGAAGAAAAATGGGAAAATTACCTCTAGGCAGTGGCTTTTCTTCATAGATCTTCTTTCCTTTCGTGTTTTAGGAGCCTAACTAGAGCCAATTTATCTCTAATTTCCTAAGAAAAATTAATCAAGTGTTTAATTAATTTTAGAAATTATTTTGGCAGAGTTTGGCCTTGCCTTTTGGCAATTTCGGTATCCCTTTCAGATGACCCCTAGCTCTATATTTATAGAGCAAATTTTGGGTGTGGCAATTTTGTAATTTTAGCCCAGATTTGAAAAATCCTAAACCTATGTGTGCCACATATAAGGCTATGTGCGCAGCATATAGCCTATATGCTGCGCACATAGGTCTATATGCACGCGCATATAGTTTGGAAACCCTTACGTAGGGCCCATTGCGGTCACTTCCGGGATGAACCCCGAAGCGTATAAGCGTTATTTGACGTGAGGACCAACTTTGTAGAAGAAATTTTTTTCCAAATTCGGTCCCGAGAAGGCTCCCGACCAAACGTCTTTACTATGCAACGTGCGTAGCCTATAGGGCTATGCGCTACGCACGTTGCATTTTTGACCTATGCGTTCCACCTCGTATGGGCGGAACGAGATGCATGTCATATGTCCAGGAAGATGCAAACAACATTTCGAGAAACTTTGTAGTTATAAGTTTTCTCAAATTCGACCCTGAACACCGAGTTTTGCCAAATGGGCCCAATAGGCCTATTAAGGCCAAAAAGTGGCATACGGGATGCCGTGGGTTGTGCCTCGCATAGGCACTAGCGGAAAAGTGTTCTATGCGTCAAGAAGACTCAAATTGGTGAATTCAGGCGGTGGGCCCATCTCGGTACTATTCATCATGAATAGTACCCTCATGGGCCCCACAGCATAAAAGAGCCCAAAAAGTGGCAAATAGCATGCCAAGCGTTCCGCCTCAAGTGAGGCAGCAGATAAGGTGTGTTCTATGCGTACAGAATGTATCATAGTGGACTATAGTAGGAAGCGGGCCCCACTAGTGTTTAGCGGGGCCCACAATACGGTGAGCCTAGAAATGTGGCATTCGGGATGTCACAGAGGATGCCTTGTGTAAGGTAGCGACAAAATGTATTCTGTAAGTACAGAATACATAAAATAGGCTAATTGGGGAAAACGGGCCCCGTCTGTGTACTATTCATAGTGAATAGTAACCTAGGTCCAAAATGCAATATTTTGCATTCTGTGTATCCTACCACGTGTAGGCAGGTGCGAAATGTATTCTGTAAGTACATAATACACAGAATAGGAAATAGGGGTAGCGGGCCCCACTATTGCTGGGTGGGCCCCATAGCATAGTGAGCCAAGCAGATGGCATTTACGATGCCAAATGCTGCGCCTTTCGTAAGGCAACCGGGAAATATATTCTGTAAATACAGAACACATAGAATGGGCTGTTAGGAGCTGCGGTTCCCACTAATGCCCTAGGTGGGCCCCACAGCGTAGTGGACCTAGGAGATGGCATTTGCGATGCCAAGCTTTGTGCCTTGCGTAAGGCAACATGGAATTGTATTCTGTAAGCATAGAATACACAGAATAGGCAATAAGGGCAGCGGGCCCCACTTTTACCTGGTGGGCCCCACCTATGCACTATTCATGGTGAATAGTACACAGGGCCAAAAATGCAATACTCCACATTTCAAGTGTTTTGCCCCCTGTATACGGCAGGGGAGGGTGTTCCGGATGCACAAAACACTCAGAATAGATGGTGACTCCCTTGCGACTCTTTCGAGTCCGTATCATTCCCTAAGGGAACCCCTTAGGAAGACTGCGCTTTCGCTCTAAGTGTGGTCCTTGATCCATGACTTTTGTAAGCCCCACTCTGGGCCCCGGTAAAAACTGGCGCTCATAGTGGCGACTCTACTAGAGACATCACGGCGAAAGAGTAGTGGCATGTAAGAGTTTCCATATCAATTTTCCCATCATAGTTGGATTAATTGTATGCATCACAACACCAGTCTGTGTCCGCACACACCACCCTTGTCCCATGTCAAACCGGTAATTGTGAGTGAGGGAGTACCTTGGACTACATTCGACTCCTTGGGAAAGCACATTTTCCTTCACCACTCGCTGCACTGTACTGATAACCATCGATGATTCTTGATGGATAGATATGAGGTATAGTCCTATATTGATGATTCCATTTGGTTGGATAGGTTGTGGACAACGTGGCGGGAGACCTTAGCCTGTTCTCAAAACCGGACTAAAGCCCATGTAGTAAGCCTAGCAACATTCCTAACTAGGACCCTTATTGCATGCTATGTGAAAAGTTAAGGTCAACAATTTGCCCCCTGATCAGAATCATTTTGAGGCAATATGTGCGTAAGTCGTCAAAATGCGATCTGATCATAATATGACTTTTCATAAGGAGTAGGAAGCGTACCTGACTCGCAGAGGTGCTCGCGTTGAGGCTTAGATCCCAATTCTGTCATTGGGAGCCCGGTGCTCGGGCTGGAAGACCAATGTTGATCAAATAATCCCAATTCTGCCACTAGGAGCCCGATGCTCGGGCTAGATGATCAAGGCTGATCAATGGTCCTTAGTGGGACTGATGGCAATGTCGCGAGTTAATCATCTGGAGTTGGCATCCAGATGCCTATGCGATAGGGTTTAGGAACCAAAGGCTTGGTTATGTGATCACTGCTGGATTGTGTGGTCAACTGCAGGACCTGGACAACCATCTGTTGGGTCTCTTCTCGTGCCATCTTATAAATGTCAGATATCTCTGAAATGGCTTTCAGGATCCTCTGCTGGGCCTCTGACATTTTGGTCGACGGTTTTAACCAGTATAAGTACCCCAGCTTCATTGTTGAGGCCCGGCGTCCAGGCTATTCTGATCAGGGCTGGTCATTAAGAGACCGATGGCTTTCTTGTAAGTAATTCATCTGAAATCAGCATTCAGATGCCTATGCGTTAGGATTTAGCAGTCAAGGGCTTGACTTGGCGATCTCTACTGGATCAGGTGGTTCTACGGCGGAACCAGAGGTGACCTTCTGCTGGGTCTGGGTGATCAACCGTCAGATCTTGTTCTCGCGCCATCCAATAAGTGTTGTCTGCCTCCAAAGCCTGCATTTGGGACCCTCTGTCAGAATGCAACACTATCTGGTCAATGGCTTGACCAGAAGTCAAAGGCTTGACTGCTTTTGATCATCTGTTGGATCAATTTCCTGTCTTTGCCAGACATAGGAAAATAATTTGTTAGTGAAATTGGTATTGAAATAGTTCAGGAAAAATACCTGAATTTTTAAGTATCAGTCTGCTGCATTTTAACTGAATTTCTGGATTTTTCACACGCTGCGGCTCGTGAAAATTGAGCTTCGGATAAGCAAACAACCTCAAAAAATTCTAAAATTTTTGCCAGAAGCCTAATTCTTCATGGGCATATTTGTGGGAGGGTGGCGCACATCAGCAAGAGTGCATAGTGCCAAGCGCATGTTAGCAAAAATTGTAATGTACGGTGCACGTTCCCCTATGTGTGGCACACATTGCTTGGAAATTTTATATATCTGGACTTCCAATTCAAAAATCACTTTGTTTTCCTTCAAAAACTCGATTTTCTTTGAAACCCCAAACTAAAAATTGTGTTTTTGCAGAAATGGCATGTATTAGGATGCAATCGACCCCCTGGGACCCCGAATCTGTCCTGAGTTATGCCTTAACCAAGCTCATGACTCGTGACACTTATTTTGGAGCCCGTTTTGGTGATGCAGTTACGGAGACTTTCGCCATAGACTCGCATCGGTCCCGAGCTCCTCCTGAGAAGGTGAATTTTGTGCGACTTGGCTCGATTTTTTGGTTTTTATGGTTTTTTTGATAATTAAATTCTAGGCTATTTTTAATGCGTTTAGGCTCGTATTAGGCTAGGAGTTTATACTAGACTGAAGCTAGGCTTAGGTGGGCTCATGTTTGTTTGATTGGTTCGGCGAAAACCAGATTTTTCGGTGCGGGTTTGTGTTATATATGGTGCATATAGCACTATGTGCGCCACATGTATGCCATGTGTGGCACATATAGTGCTATGTACAGCGCACATAGCACAGAAAAATGAGCTAAATGGCCCAATTTTCAATCGTTTCTCGGAGAATTGCACGTTTTAGGGCTTCCTAGGCATGAATAAGTGCATTTAGGGCTAGGAGGAGGAGCTCTGTACCTCTGAAATTATTCTGTGCACTCTGTAATTCAGTCTGAGGTTTGACTTGAATTTTGTATTTGGCAGAGGGAGCGGACAGTGGTAAGCAGCGGTAGCATCCGTTGCATCTTTGAATGGTACTCCTAGCTGCCGAGAGAGATCCATGTAAGGGTGGACCGAACCTATTTTGGTTCGTATATCACCTGCTTCACTAGCATGGAGAAGAGATGCAATAGGCTTGTCATTACTGCCATGATCGAGTGGTGGATGGATTCCACACATACCTTCCATCTGCCGGTTGGTGAGATTGCTATCACTCCGGGGATATTTGCTAGAATCATCGGGTTGGAATGCGTAGGGCTGCCGGTTCAATTTGATGTCAGGCTAACTTCACCTTGTTGGTCGTATGGTGCGATCTTTGACCTCCTAGAGGTGTCTCCCAACATGCGAGGAGGGCATAGTATTTATTATGACTGTCTTAGAGAAGCAGTGCTGGCAGAGAGATTTGGTCGAACAATTTCTGCTGATCAGTATACCCGCAGCTTTCTACTGTACGTGCTAGGGTGTACACTGTTCAATGATAGTCGAAACAGTGTTCATATGTCAGTGTTATGGGCTCTCCTTGACTTGGAGTCCATAGGGCGGTATGATTGGGGCAACGCTGGCCTGGCCTACTTGATGCAGGGGCTTGATTACTGTAGTAGGCATTGTAGGGACCGTTTCATTGGATACTGGCAAGTTGTAGAGGTAAGCAGAATTCTGTTAATTTTTTTACTGTAATGTCTGTTCATGTCTTATATGTATTGACCTTGCAGATCATGGTATACGAATTCGGGTTGCTGCCAGAGCCTGATATTTCACATGGGGTGCCATTTGGTTTCCCTCGTATGAGGGCATGGTGCGTACCAAAGCGAAGGCTTGATTATACCATGGATGAGTTGAGGGAGTATCTCAACAACTTGACCTGGGACCAGGTAAAAAAAAAGAAACAATTTAATTAGCATTAAACTGTATTGAACTGGTTTGAGAAATACCTGTGCAAGTGGCTAATTTCTTTTTATCGTTGGAATAGGTGCGTCCCTTTCCTTGGAGTAACATGCATCCAAGGCCGGAGTATGTGGCGACCTTGATGCATAAGGATGAGTATCATATGTTGTTGGAGGGTCCTGAGGGTAGACTCTTCTACTTAGGTGAGCGTGTTGTGGACTGGCATCTGGGGCCAGAGAGCCGGGTAGAGCCTGTTGCACCCCCGCGTGCAATGTTCTGGGCTTCCTATACTGATACTGACTCAGACGTGCTTGATGGATTGACTGGTGTTCCCGGGCGGGAGCGTCTGTCAGACTCACCAGTGGATTACCCCTCCTTCATTCAGTTGAGATTGTTGGGGCCTGTGGAACTTTCCACATGTAGGAGTCAGCGTGACTGATTTAGTGGGACCAGAGGGAGATCCTCTTCCCATGGCAGTCGAGGCGGACGCCATGGCTCATCAGGAATTGAGAGCTCTCGGGATGGCGGTACTTCAAAGAGATCCCGTGATTCTGGGGGTGGTACGGTCCCACCAATGTCGATGTCAGACACTCTAGAGATGCCTCCAGGATATGCGCGCCCGGTAGATTTTGTGGAGGGTCAATTAACATGGCCGTAAAATCCATTGATCGTTACTTACGACGAGACTGGTCTTCCTTATGAGACCGCTTTCGTGGTACCAGCAAGGAGTGACATCGAATTTGATCCTCCAAACACAACACATATGAGTATGCTTGTTTTAATGAATCTTTGATTTCAGTGGTCTGACATGTGTCTTTTTCTTACAGGTGCCTCAAGATGCCATGGCTGACGCTTCAAGCCTGTTGATGGGGTTGCGTCGTCGTTACACATCTGACATATTAGACGTCCATGTTTGTACCTATTATAAATGCAAATGCGTGAATATGCATGGATGTATATCTTATATGCCTAGATGTTTTATGCTTGCAGTCTAGCCGACAAGTGGAGAGAGAGGAGCGTGATCGTTTCGCTTGGATGACAGAGGAAAGGGATCGAGAGATCGCATGGCTGACGGCGCGTCTGGAGCGCTACAATATTAATGTCATGGATAGTCCCAGTCCTGAAGATGATCATTCCGGGGACGATGATGCGTAGAGATGATGTGACGTCAGGCTTCCATATGCATGGCATCAGAAATCTGTAGCTTCTGTACTAGAATAAGATAATGCATTACAGACTGGCAATTGCATGCCTAGTACGCCAGGGCTGTTGCGTACCTACTATGTGAACAGTCAAAAGCTTGAACTGTGTAACTTTTGGATTTATTAGTGGAATCCAAAGCTATTTGCTGCTTATAAATACACCATGCATTTTGGTTTATTGGTAAAACATAACCCATCTACTTTTCTTTGCAGAAATTAGATATACAATGACACAGCAATCACTGTCTGTCTTCTGCGCTCTTTCCCGCCGTTGGGGAAATAATGAGTGGAGTCGACTAGGCGAGATCGGGCTCCAATATTTAAGAACCTTTCAGCAGGTCTCAATTAATCACGCTTTTCTGCATGCTGCCGTGCAATTCTGGGATTCGGAATTTCATGTATTCCGGTTCAAGCATGTGGAGCTGTGTCCGATGTATGAGGAGTTTGCTGCCATCCTCGGGATTACCTGTAGCATGACAGCGATACTGACAATGCCAGTGCCTGTTGGAGATGCGTTCTCATATTTGATTAGGGCTTTTAATGCTGGCCCGCGGGAGGTGGGCTCTCTTTTGACTACAGATGTCTCTGTAAATCTCGTTGCCCTTTTCCGTCTATGCAGTCAGAAATCTATAGAGGACCCATCATGGCTAAGAGTGGTTGGATTTGGACTGTTGGCATAGTTCCTATTCGTCGATCCGTCCGGTCATGGAGATTTTTTGGTCAGGCCTGTGATAGACCAGATTATGGAGGGTGAGACCCCTTTCCCTATGATTGTAGCAGAGACGATCCTTAGTTTAAACAAGGTGAAACGTGGACAGTCTGAGTGCTTCAGTGGCAATCTGCTTCTTCTACAGGTGAGAAATCTAAGCTGCCTTTGTAGGTTTTCAACTTAGAAAATTTTATATTTTTGCCCTAGCTTTTACATGAGTCACATTTTGTAAGGTTTTTGGCTCATCAGGCTTTTGCTTTTATTTCAGACCCTGATTTTTACCTAAGCCGCCCTCTTGGGTTTTCAGCTCAGCGGGTTGCTCTTACTTTTGCCTGAGCAGCCTTTTGGAAGGTTTTCAACTCAGCGAGCTTTTATTTTTATTTTCTTTTATATTATAGATTTGGCTTCAAGAGAAGCTTGAAATCCTGGCACCACCGGTGGGTGACCCACAGAGATACCTTCCTCATAGCCACATACAGAAGGGCTATGCCTTTGGTGAGGCAAAGATAATGTCGTTCCAAGGCTGGATTGAATGGATGGGGACTCGACCTGAGAGCGAGATCAGATGGAGATGCCCCTGGTGGCGCATACAGTATGTGACTGTGATGACTTACATAGATTGCATCCCACTGCTGGGATTCAGGCGTTGTACGCACTACAGTCCTGCTAGGATTTGTCATCAGTATGGTCAACAACAGACCATACCTCAGCTGACGGAGTTTGAGGGAGGCAAGCTGGCTGGTGCCTCGCTTCGTGGAGCATGTGGAGAGGACTTGGCCTCACCGTCGGATAGCACTGGTGGAGATTCCCAGAGCTGGACCTGCCACCTAATGCCAAGCTTCAGCCGTTTCTCATCAATCGTGACCAGCTGCTCATATCTGGCCCTTTTCCACTCAGCTTCTGGTAACTGAGATTCCAAAATGACCCGAAGCGATTTTAGCTCCACTTCAATTGGCAACACGGCTTCTGTCCTGTAAACCAGAGAGTAGGGAGTAGCACCCATGGGACTCCTTATAGTTTTTTTGTAACCCCATAAGGCGAATGGCAACTGTTCATGCCAATCTCTATAAGTCTGCACCATTTTGGCCAAGATGCGCTTGATTGTCTTATTGGCTGCCTCGACTGCCCCATTAGCTTGAGGGCGGTAAGGAGAGGATCAATGGTGCTCAATCCCATATTTTTCCAGTAAGTCTGCAACTTGGGCCTAGAACTGCACTCCGTTATCTGACACCAGGTGGTGCGGTACCCCATATCGGCATATGATATTCTTCTCTATAAACTTGGCAACCTGTCTTGCCCCCAGTTTACCGTAGGATTCAGCTTCTACCCACTTAGAGAAGTAGTCAATGACTACCAATATGTACAGATGTCCATTAGATGCATTAGGATGAATCTCACCCATGATGTCAATTCCCCAAGCTGAGAATGGCCAAGGCGTTGTCAAATTCTGCAATTCAATTGGCGGTAGGTGGCTCAGGTCTCTATGAATATAGCATTCATGGCATCTCCGTACAAACTGTATGCAGTCTATTTCCATAGTGAGCCATAAATATCCTTGGCATAGGATCTTCCTGTAAAGTGCAAACCCATTCATGTGGGACCCGCATACACCAGGGTGTACCGTTTCCATGACTGATTCAATGTCCTTCCCCGATATACATCAAAGATGTAAACCATCTGTGGTTCTTCTGTAAAGAACACCCTAGTGCCAGGTGAAGTTGGCTACTAGTCTACGTAGTGCTAGTTTGTCAGTTCTGTTGGCTTCTTCTGGGTAAGTTCCAGTTTTCAGAAAGTTCATGATATCTATATACCATGGGATTTCTTCTGATGGGTCTAGCGTCATAACCCATTCCCCAAAATAGCAAGGGATCCTTGACCGCTCAATAATCACGGGTTGAGCTTGACTCTACGATTGCTCACAAACCGAAGCTAGTGTAGCCAAAGCATCAGCCATCTGATTCTCCTTACACGGCATGTGAATAAATTGACACGAGCTGAAATTACAGACCATGAGCTTCATGTATTTAGCGTAAGGCTTGAGCCTTTCTTCTTTGACTTCCCATTCCATCGTGGACTGATGAATGACTAGCATCAAATCACCAAAGACCTGTACATCTGGGGCACCGACCATTAGTAATGCTTCTAGCCCGAAAAGATATGCCTCGTATTCAGCCATATTGTTGGTGATTAAGAAGCTCAATCGCTTTGAAAGCATTATTAATTCTCCTTCAAGACTGATTAGCACAACTCCTACACCTGCACCCCTTTTATTGACTACGCCGTCAAAGTGCAACTGCCATTTCTGGACATCAACTGCCCCCAAGTGCTCATCTGGGAAGTCCAGTTCAAAAGTATCAGAATCATCCATTGGCCTGGATGCTAAGAACTCGGCATTCTTACTCAGGTAATAGACAGCATGTTTGACCCCGACGTCATTCTCTTGAGCCATCATAACACCCACTGACTCCTCTTCTAAGGCTAGATAGAGTAGCAATGGTTTTCCTAGCTGAGGTGGCTGCAGAATTGGCGGGTTGGAGAGATAGTGCTTTACTCTCTCAAAAGCAAATTGGCAATTTTCATCCCAAACCGTAGGCTGGTTCTTCCTCAAAATCTTGAAGATGGGCTCACACATGGTCGTGAGCTTGGCGATGAATCTGCTGATGTACTAGAGCTGTCCCAGAAATCCCCTGACTTCCATCTCAGTTCTGGGAATAGGCATCTCAATGATCGACTTTGCTTTGTCAGGATCCACCTTGATACCCCTCTGACTGACAATGTGACCCAACAGCTTGCCAGATGTCACTCCGAATGTGCATTTCTGCGGGTTCAGCCTGAGTCTGTACTTCTTAACGCGCGTGAGAAATCTCTCAAGAGCAGCTATATGTTCCCTTCTGGTAGGATATTTCACCATCATGTCATCCGCATAGACTTTGGCCTCCTTGTGGATCAAATCATGCAACAATGTTGTTGTAGCCCGCTGGTAGGTAGCACCTGCGTTCTTCAAACCAAAGGGCATGACGTTGTAGCAGTAGGTCCCCCATTCTATGATGAAAGCTGTCTTTACCTTGTCTGTAACCGCCATCAGGATTTAGTTGTACCCAGAGAATCCATCAGCGAATGAATACATAGCGATAGTGGCTGCGCTATCGACTAGCACATCGATGTAAGGCAAAGGAAAGTCATCCTTTGGACATGCTTTATTCAGATCCCTGTATCTATGCAGACTCTGACCCGGCCATCTTTCTTAGGAACCAGAACCACATTAGCCAACCATTCTGGATAGTCAACCACTTCAAGGAATTTGGCATCCAACTACTTCTGGACATCTTCCTTGAATTTCTGTGCCCACTCTGGTCGGAGGTGCCATAATTCTTATTTGACTGGCTTGAACCCCGTCTTGGTAGGAATTCTATGTTTTGTGATGGATCTATGGACACCCGGCATGTCTTCATAGCCTAGAGCAAAGGCTTTTATGTACTTTTTCAGTGTGTTGATTATTTCTGTTCTCTCTTCAGAGGTCAAGTCTGATGCAATCTGGAGGAGACATGACTTGTCATCTGTGTTAATGTTAACATTTTTGATGCAAGATGCGTTAATGTCAAAAATGCTCATGTAATGCTCATGCTCATGCACAATGCCATCAGAATACACATCGCAAACATAAGCAAAGTTGCTCTTTAT
>CANYBF011021261.1:0-20773 GCA_948192965.1 Dalechampia spathulata | reverse complement strand
TTTTCTTTATTACGTTGCATGCATGTACGAATGATCCCGGTTATGTATGTTTGGGACGCCATGTGCCCTTCCGCCACACCACCATTAGGCTAGATCGTGTTCCATACGACGTATATAAGAGGTATCCCTTGTGGTTCCGGTATTGGTTCTAGGATGAGGGTCACTACTTGGACTACGGGAGCATGTCACGCTTGGGTATGGCTGGGTGTGACAATGTAAATATATATTATGTTCTAAGGTATATATCATAAATAAATATATATTATATATATTATGAGTATATATCATATATGTCATAAATAAATATATATTATATGTATTATGAATATATATCATATATATCATAAATATATACTATTTATTATGATATTTATTTATTTATATTTATTATTAAATGAATTAAATAGAAATATAATAAAAATGAAAAAATATAATTAAATTGTATAATAAATAATTGAAAAAATAAGATAAAAAAAATGAGAAGGAGGAGGAAAGGAGGAGAAGAAAATGACGAGGAGAGGGAGGAGGAAGAAGAAAAAGCAGTAGAAGTAATGTATGAAAAGTAAGAAGGAAAAGTAGTAGTAGATGCAGAGGAATAAAAAAAATTGTTAAATGATTAAGAAAAATATATTTAATTAATTTTGTAGTTTTATATTTTTGAAGGGATATTCTACAGATTATAAAAGTTGTTTAGAATAAAAGTGATAAAATTTAAAATATAATATTAGATTACTTTTTCTAATTTATAATTTAATTTTAAATAACTAATAGTACTTCTTTTAACTGTAACTTGACCTTATCTTCGACTCTAACAATAAAAGGCTGCTGAGCCCAGACGTATCCAGCAGCAAAAACTGCTGTTGTTGTTGTTGTTCTTATTATTATTTAATTTTTTGTGTTATTATTAGTATTTATTATTTTTTATTATTTTTATTTTTATTTTTACAGGTCAAATATAAGTGTTTTTAGTTTAAATAATGATTAGAAAAATTTTAAAAAATGTTAAAAAAATTAAACAAAGACAATACTTTTCAAATTTTAATATAATTTATATAAATATATAACTATCATATTAAAACAATAATTTTTATAATACAATTTACTATTTTTATAAAATCTTCAGATAAAAATATGCCAATTTTTATAATTATGTCTAAAACCTCTTTTACAACAGAAAAGTGACTCCATCCTTCCGTCGCTAGTCTTTGATCCATGCTGATTTTTAAGCATGCATTGTATTACATTATATACATATGTATATGCATAGATGATGATATATGTATGTATGTATGTATGTATATGGATTAATGATGTTGATATCTACTCTTATATTAATTTTCTGTCATTGATTACATTTAATTTAAATTATTTATCTTTCCAAAGATTAATATGAGTAGGGTTTACTTTTGGTTATTAAATTATGGTAGAAAATTAGTATAAGAATTGATTTTTTACATGCCATGGATTGATTTCTTATTACATCCACATGTATATAGATATTATTGCATAATTTAAATTTGATAATTTTTTTTCATTTTATTTCATTTGTTTATTTTATTTTATTTTATTTTAATACTTCAATTTATTTATTTTAAAATATATGTTACTGTTAATTTATTTTTATTTAAAGGGCATGTAATACATACATCATATTTAATTTTTGTAACCTTATTTTTTATACAAATTAAATATATATAATAAGTAAAATTAAAACGTTTAAATGATAAAAATTAAAATTGATATGAAATATTTAATATATATATATATATATATATATATTATGTAAAAATAAGAATAAGTAAGGAATAAAGTAGTAATGTACTACACACCATGACAGTATTGTACTAGCCCATTGATACCAAAATTGTACAATGGTGAAGCCATGGAAGAAGAGAGTTGATTGTTTTTGAAGTTATTATAGTAATAGTAGATGAGCACTTTTTATGGATTATTAACTTATTCAAATTTAGATCGAATCATCAACCAAATGTATGCCACTAATACAGTTATTATATAATTAGAGATTTTACATTTAAATTTAATAAATAAATAATTTTTATCATAAGAATTCATCTTTTTATATTTTCAATCATTTCAATTATACTACCCAAACATAAATTTTAAGATCATTATCATCGTTAAATAATAATAATATGCATAAAAAAATTTAAAAAATGTTATCATTTAAATCTTCTTTATTATTACTATTACATTTTAATTTAATAAGAATTTTTAAAATATATTTGTTGAAATAGGAGATAAGTTTGAAATTATTTGAAAAATAATAATTTTGTACAGTAAAGATTTAATATAATAGATTTGTACTAAATAAATTTTTAGGTCATATAATAAAATATTTATATCATTAAAATCTTAAAATCTTTATTTTTATAAATACTTTTTAAAATCAAAATAAGATATTTTCATATATATATATTTTTTATTTGCTATCTTTCCAAATTTCCCAAAAGTTGTTATGTAATTGAGAATGTCATCGGACTCTCAAGGCCTTATATTGGCCCAATATCTAGACTTGGCAAAATGAGGATATATAGACATTACCCCTATGTATATATTTATAACTATATATATATATATATATATATATATATAACTTTTTAAGAAATCCACTAAACTTGCGTTCGATCCTCCATTACTTCCATTATAAAAAATGTTTAGCATATTTTTATAATTTTATCTAAATCTTATAAAATTTTAATTAATTTATTATTTTATGCAAAATTTATTGCAACTTAATTTTTAATTTTTAAGCATGAGACTTAAAAAATTTTAAAATTTTTTTATTAAATTGTCCTCAAATTAAAATTAAGTTACAAGTCCTTTTTTTTTAAAAAAAAAAGGTGCACTAACATTAAGGATTTTTCACATATTTAAGTAATTCTATTTATGTTTTCATGAAAAAAGGGTATTTTTTCATATATAACATTAATTCATATATATTTTTTTACCTAAAAATTTACCAAAAATCATACATTATCTATATTATCTTTAATATTAATGATGATTTTTAGGATCACGTACTTTTCGTATCATACGATTTTCCTTTTAAAATTGTCAAAACTATAAAGAAAAAAAAAAGGAAAAAAAAGTGTGGCTAATAAAATGATCACCAATTATTTGGAATTAAGTTATTTAATAATTTCTAAGTATATATATATATATTACATTAATTCATGGACAATTTATACACTTTTCTTGGACCCACAATGACTTAATTTGGCAAATGGTCCAAATGCATGAATGGAGTGTACCAGAAGACATTCCTTATGTAATTATTTGGGTTTGGCTTTTTATTTATTTATTTTAAATGTTATTACAAGTTTGAAAATAATATGTATAATATCACAATAACTTCAACAATGGATTTAGTTTTTATTTCATTTTATATAATTATGATTTATTTATATTTATATTTATATATAAATATAAATATGTAATCAAACCTTTCAAAACCCTATTGAGAAATTTTTTTTTTTTGGGGGAGAAAAGAATAATAATGAATTCTTATAAAAATAACATCTGCTTTTAAAGATGTCCATAAAAATAATAAAATTTCAATATATTTTACTTTTTTATTATATTAAAAGTTATTGTAGTTTACATTAAATCATGTTAAACCTTGAAATCTAATTTTTTTTTTACAAATATTTCTTTAAAAAATGTAACATTTTTAAATCTCATTTTAAAGACTTGTGACATGGCAAAACTCTTCATAATATGGTGTGTTTTTCTTGCAACCTTATAAATACGTCATTGTTAATATTTAATTTTTATTCGATATTTTGTTTAATGATAAATGCTATTATTAATTTTCTAAAAAATTAAAATCTTCTAATTATTTTCTTAAAATTTGAGTTTTAGTAAATTATTTACACTAACTTTCCTTGCATAGCAAGAAAGTTATGTTAGTGATGAATTTTTTAATGAATAAATAAAAAGTAATTACATTTTACTATATTTGTGGCCCTTGATCTTCCTTCCTATATAAGGAAAAGAAGGGAAATAGTTAGAAATTATAATATTTTTATATTTTCTTAACCATTTTGATATTTAATTAAAAGTTTAAAAAATCAAAAAATGTTTTAACGTAAGTTTCAAAAACTCTTTTCTAAAGTTTAAAATCATTTTAAATATACAAAAACATTTTCTTTTTAGATAAGTTTGAAGATTTTGAAAGTATTTTGAAGTACTTATTGAGCTAAAACTTAATCAAGGTAAATGAGAATATTTTTCTTATTTTCTTTCAATTTTCTTGTATAATTCCATGTAGATAGGGTTATAAACTACTCTAAGCTTAAAGGTTTGCATAAAAATCAACAAAGTTCTTGATACAATTTTATATTATGAACAGTTGTTGACATAACATAATTCTTTTGATAAAACCAGTAGTTGCATCAATAACTCGTTTTTTATAAATTTTGTTTGTTTGTTTATGTTTTTGCTACAATGTTATAAGGTTGTGTATAATATATTGGTTGCTTTGTTGTTAATGCATAATGTTTATGGGCTTGTTTTCCGTTCAATCTCGTGATTTAATTGGATACAATGATCTACAAATTACTAATCATTTTCATTGTATATGTAACAAAGAGGTTAAAATCATAAATCAATAATGTAATGCATTTGGCTTACATCTCTTCAAATAAATGTTTTCTTCTCTCTTTTAATTCTTTTGTCATTGCCTTTTATGTTGTTAATGACATGTTTTTTGATAATATTGTATTTATATATTTCATTTAAGGTTGTGTTTTCCTTTTGTTCTTGTTGTAAATTGTGCTAACAATTATTTTTTATCTAAATAGTTGCACTGGCAACTCTTTTGCTATAAAAGTGTTTCTTACACAACTCTTAATTAAAGAAAATAGTTGTTAATGCAACTCTTCTAGGGCATAAATTAATATTATTTAATTGATATTTATTCAATGTGGAATGTGTTAATGTATATCTTATAATTGATTTAATTTATGATACAATGTATGATTTGGATGATGATTTGATAATGAGATGTTATTATATACAAACTAACTTCTAGTTTGTAGGCAATTTTGATTAAGTTACTCATTGTTAATGAACAATTTACTATTACAAATGTATGTTTATTATCATTTTCCTCTTTCCGTAAATACATTGTAATTTTTATTACTATTTTGTTTTGTATCCTCCTTATCTCTTTCTTATAATTACAAATTTGTATATGTGGATGTATAACACATATAATAATTAATTAAATAAATAAAGTAATTATATGACTTAGATTTAACTATCTGAATCCAACTCTAAAAGGTCATGTTGAACACTCTATTTAAGATTGATATAGTTAATTTTCTTAATTTTACCAAATGATGAATCCATTATGACTTTTTCATAGGTTTACACATGTCATTGAAGAATTTTCAAAAATATTAGTTTTGACTTCAAGTAAATCCATAACACGAGGTTGTGAATCATTTTGAATGAATTGACATCTCACTCATAATAATTTTGGTTTATACTCGTCAATTGCTTATTTGATTTAATAAAAACTAATTTATTGAGATTTATTTATAAGTAATGATTCCTTATGAGTAAACAATAATATTTTATATATTTAACTATTTGAATTAAGAATTAAAAAATAAAAATATTTTGAAATAAATTTAAAATTCAATAAAAATAAAATTATAAATTATAAATTTTAAGTAGTCTTTAATTTATTAAATTATTGTTTCAAAGGAAGGAAGAACTTTTTGGTATTTTACTATTTGAATTAAGAAGTAAAATGATGATTAAAAATCAAATAAAATGTTACAAAATATTATAATGTAAATAAACATGTAAGGGGTATCTACTCAAATCATATCATATAAATAATTATGAACAAAAGTAAATCTTTAACTGATGATGTAGAATATAATATATTCATCATTTTATTAATGGATTTTAATCTATATTATTTTGAAATCATTTAAAATATTTATAATTTACCTTGATATGATTTGATATTACTCATAATCCACTTCTAAATAATGTTGTACCTTTAAATATTCAGTCAATTGTTGCATTTCAAATAATATTTCATGTCTAATAACAATTTATTTATGGATTCTTTAACATCAATTTAAACTCAAAAAAAGATATAATTGATTATGAATAATAAACTTAAAGCAAAAACTAAATTTAATTCCAATTGGAACTATGCATTTCCTGTGAATTAAATTTAAAAAAAAAAAAGAAGAGTAAATGAATAAAGAAAGATGGATTAAGGTTGGAATCCAAAGGAGTGAAGGAAAACCAATGAAGTTGGCATGTGAATACATTGGGAAATGACATTAAAAAAATGGGGAAATTGTGGGTGTGAGGGTGGCAAAATTGAATATAGTTGGTGGGTTTTGATGGATGATATGCTTCAACTTTAGGCGACAAAAGCATCATAAACATAGCCGATAGCCGATTTAGCTTTATGCAAAATCTCCAAACTAACAAATGACATTATTCCCCCCTTTTTTTTTATTATACAATTACTCGCTTTAATCCTCCTTTTATATCTTATTTCCTATACTTTACCATTATTTTTTTTATATTATAAATGAATCAAATTTAAATTAAATAATACTTTATTAATCTAAATTCATAAGTTAATTCATTAACAAACTCGTATATTAATTTATTAACTTAATTATGTGAGGTGGGACCATCATCTTAGTTGATGTAGAGGCATGGAGGTACAACAATTTTTGACGCTGTATAAATTGAAATGTAATTATATATATAAAAAAAAAAAGGAAAGTCAAAAATTTGCACCTGTTAGGTGGTTTTGTATCACGTGGCTTTGCCTGTAAATAGGCAGGGACATTAACAAATCCCTCACCCCCAAAATCTTCATAAAAATACTAGAGAAAAATGATAGGGAGAAGAGAAAAAAATAATATAGAGTATTTTATAATTTTTATTATTTATTTTTTTAATAAAATTCTTCGATCTTTTATCCATGGTTTTTAGCTTAATTTGTTTAGGGGTTTCATATAAAATTTGTATATTCTATTTTTATTTTCTTAAATTTTAGCTGTGATCTTACTTTATCCGGTCAATATTTTTCAACAAATTATATATATATATATATTATATTTTTAATTATATGGGTTTAAGTGTAACTTTATTAATTTTTACTATATATCATCATTTTGCTTGTACTTTTTTTACTTATAATTTATTTTAAATTCATTAAGACCGATTAAGCTCATGATAAATGAAAATATCTAATAAACTTAGCTTGAATTCGACTCAATAATTAAGAATTAAGTTCAAACTAATCAAAATTTAACTTATCTCAATTTATTTACGATATTAATTCATTGTAAATATGATAAAAAAAATCATTTTTTAATAATGAAATAAGGATAACAATTCTTATTTTTTTTTTATGATTATATGAATATCTTGAAATTGATATATAAAATTTAGCATCCCGAGAATTTCATTATTCATACGGAATAGATTTCAATTATTCAAGGAAGGATTCATCATGTGTGTCAAATTTACAAGTAAAATCTTTTTAGATTTCATCAATATTAATATTTTATTAGAAATATTAAACACAAAGGAAACTTGCAAGGATTCAAATTGGGTTTATTATAATAATAACAATATTTAATATTTCTCAAACGATAAGATTATCACATGGGTATTAATATTTAATTTATTTCGCTTACTTGTAATTTGATTTTCTTATATATTTATTATATGTAATATCAAATAATTAATTATTTGATAATTGGTTCGATAGCGATAATTAATTATAATACATTAACTGTTAATGATGAATTATTTATATATTATTTTAAAATTGAAGTTTTTAATAATTTTGGTATTTTAATTAATTTTTAATTTAAAATTATAAAAAAATGAATAAAATATCAAAAATTAATTAGAATAATTTTCTCCAAAGTCCATTATAAACCTCGAAAAGCTAATAAAATATCGAATTGCTGAATAATATAAAAAATAATCAAAACACTGAAAATTATTTTTGATACTGATTTTTATTATGTATAATTTTTACTTGCTTCGTCTCTATTTACCAAATTTATATGTGATCTCAAAGAAAATATTTTTCATTTTTTATTTTGTATTTGTTATTTTTAAATTAAAATTATTATTTGAAAATGATATTTAAGATAATTAGGTATATAAACAGTTTTTTAAAGATAAAAAATCAAATAATTAATTTAAAATAATTTAGAAAACATTTTTTTTAATCTCCAAAAGAGTAACTTGAAAGGCACCCTTCACAACATACTCAAAAATCCTTGCCCATTTGACTGTAAAATAAAAATAAAATTTTTGAAATTAAAATGAAATTATATATGAATTTTAATTCATAAAACCGATATGGTCGTTCGTAACTATATTAATATATCAATATGAATGTTCGTTACAATTCCGTTGATTAAATGGTTAAAAAGTTATTAAGAGATATGTTATTTCTTTGAAGATCATATATTTATCGAATTTAAAATTATATTTTTCATGATTAATTATTTTTATCATATTATTATTATTAATGATATACGTATGATATAATAAAAAAAATTAAATTTTTAATACCAACAAACACCTTAAAAATGATTTGTATAAAGTTTGTTGGAAAAGGTGTTATCTCTTCGAATATTATATAATTTTTTAAATCTAAAATAATCAATTTTAGTAATTAATTATTTTTATGAAATAGTTTTTTCATGACAATCTGATAATTCAATTTACATATAAATATATAAATAAAAAAAATTAATTTAAGACTTAAAAAATATGAATACCGAGTATAATATAATAAAAAAAAAATATTAGGTGTTAAGAAACACATTAAAAATGATTAGTTTAAGAATAAAAGGAGGGAGCTTAGTTTGGGGTGGAAAGGTGCATTCCAACAAAGACAAGAGGTAGTGAGCTGGCACAATCAAAATTTGCCCTTTTCTTATATTCACTCATATGATATTCCTTTCAGCTCTTACAATTTCGTGACACGTGGCTTCCCTTCGTATGTCATTAGCATTAAAAATCATAATTAGAAAAAAAGAGATAATGGGTTTCAGCTTTTTTAATTCATTTTATATCAGCAATTATATATAAAAATTAGTTTGCATGTTTCACATGCATAAACAATTTTTATTTTATTTTTTAAAGCATGCTTATATTAATAATAGAAAAAAAAAATAAAGATTCAAACCTCAATTCCAATCGCTTAAATAAATGATTAAATTTATTCAATTTATGAATCTAAAATTTGTTGTTTAAAATTTATATTTTTTAAATCAAAAAATTATGTATATTTATTTAATAATATATAATAATTGTGCATTCCAGGCTTTATTAGTTTCCTAGTTCATACTTGCCAACAATTTTTTAGAAGTTTTAACAATTTATTTTTAATATTTATATTTCTAACTATAAAAATATATACGTCATTAGTATATATTATAAATAATAATTTAATATCATTAATTCGTAATAATAAATTACATTTTATAAACAAATAAATAATATAATATAATTAAAAATTTTAAACAAAAGAGTTTTGTCTCAATTTATTATCTATTAATATTTTTAATCTTTATTCTTGTATCTCTCAATTCAATTTGATTTTTAATCTCGACCGACATATATCATACCTAAAATTATTAAAAAAAATGAAAAAATGAATAAAAATTGTGAAAAATGATTGGAAATGGAGACATAACTCAAATAAAATAACCAATAAAATGCTAGATTATGAAGAAGTCAATGTTGGTGAGTTTGGTGGGTCAAACCTAATCCTAATCTTAAATCCACTAATGCCTCCCTCCTTCAACCAACTTCCACTCACCCCAACCCCCCCTCTTTTCCCTTTTATTATTTATATTTATATTTTATATTTAATATTTAATTTTATTTTATATGATTTTGACCGAATTTATTATATCCACAAACTTCCTTTTCCCATAAGCAAGAATCAAGATTTTGACACCAACTCTATTAATATATATTTATATATCATCTAATTTATTTTTAATTTTGTCCAACACATGTATATTATTTGGAATATATCATAATCTTTTAATATGCCTTCAAGATATTGAAGAATAATATATATTTATATTTATATATATAATAAACAATAATTTAACGTTACTTAAAATAATAGAAAATTCAATAACTTTTGATTAAAAAATTAGATACTTTTATTTTATTTTTATGATTTTTTATTAAAATATTGTAAAGTGTAGAAATTATTAATCTATTGATAATATTATTTATTTGGAAATTATTGATACAAGAATTAGTATTCATAATATAAATAATAAAGATAAATTAGATGATTTGTATGAAAGGGAATCCAGACAGGATTAAAGGGATCCACCAAAAATGACTGCTAGGTGTCAGATTATTGAATCATCTTTTTTTTCCCTCTTTGGTTGATGTATTCTCATATCAAATCTTCAAATATCTTTATTATTTGATTTTTCGATTTTATCTGATTAAAAATGTAAAAATTCAAAATATCTATTTTTCTTTTATTTATTTATTCTTTTTATTAATCAGTATGTAATTATGTAAATCATCTTTATTAATAGAATACAATTGCAATGATCTCTAGTTCAAAGTATTTGATGTTTATATTCACATTTTTTTATTAGTTTCTATGTAAATTTTAAACTAAATTGATCAAATTAAAAATTAAATCTTAAAAATCAAACCAAAGATTAAAATGAATTAAATAATATATAAATAAAAAAATTGAAAACAAAAACCTAAAAATCTAGTCATGAAACGGTATTATTTTATAAGCTAATAGTTTTATATTATTAATACATAAAATAACATTATTTTTCAATTCAATTTTTCAGTTAATCAAATAATACCTAAATTAAAAATAAAAATTATCATTACAGAAAATTGAACCCAACCGAAAAATTAAAAATTCAATCAAATTTATCAAATATTATAGATTCAATCAATTATGTTTTGATTAAGTTTGATTTCTCACATTGAAATACCGCTAAAAGGTATTTTTCATTTAAATAATATTTTTGCTTATTTTGACAATTCTCAGTATCAAAGAAAGAGTTCATGAATGATTAAATATGGGGCTCCCGGAGTTTATTCAATCGTCAAAAAATAAGATTTGATTGAGTATTGAGAGTCAAAGAATTTAAGTCAAAATATCAAATGAAAATAAATTAAACATGATTATTTATATACTTTATATTTTTACATATTTTAATTATATTTTTTATTTTTTATGTTAAACTTTAATTATTTTAAAAAATTATTATTGTTTATGTATTTAATTTTTTTATATCTTCAATACATCATATTTCATTCATTAATGAAAACATAGTATATATATACACACCTACACATTTAAATATATTAATTAATGGGAGAAATGATATTAATAAATTAAAATCTGAATATATATTTAAATATAATGACTATATTATTTGTTAATAAAGAGAAAATTAGGTTTATTACATAAGATATGGTTAAAATTATTCACAATACATTAAAAAAATATAAATGTATATGTTTTAATACAAATAAAATATTGAACTCGTTGTATAAATAATTTATTTATTTAAAAATATTAAATAAAATTATTCATAAAATTTAATATGTCATAAAATTATTTATTTAATACGAATATTTGAGATGAATATATTAAATCGAAGATTAATTTATACGTGTAAAAGATTAAATGAGATAAATTAATAGTTATTTACACAATTTATTTTCTTTTTTTAATCCAGTTACCTAATTATGGGTCTTCAACTGAATTTTTGCTTGTTCGTTTTTTTTTTCCCAAACCGCAATCTTCCATTAATAAACCTGTGTTGAAAGATTTCCGCTATTTATGTCCAGTTCTTGCTGGTTTGCCATTCTGGAGAAATGGGTTTATCGAGAAAGGAATAGAAAGTTGTGATCATTTGATCAAAAACCCATGGAAAAAGAAAGGAATAATTGTTCATTAAAGGTGAAGTTCGAGCAAGAGGATTGAAGATTGATCAAGAAATTATCCGACAAGTTATTCTACAATCTTTCTTCTATCTTTCCTTGTTCAGCCTCATTTATGTCCTTTTTTTTTTAATTGGGTTCTTGCTTGATTTTGTTGGGTGCACCTAATTATCCTCTAACTAATCCCAGATCTGTGAAATCTCTTAATTCCTTCCCTGTTTTTCCCAAAGATTCCTGTTTTTTAGTGTTTGATTTTGTTCTTTCTTCTATTCAATTTCTGATTTGTTGATGGAAGTCTGTTGCCAGGTGTCAGATTGAGACCCATTTCATCATTTTCGGCCCCCCTATCTTCGTTCTTCTCCTGCTTCTTCCTCGTCCTCCTGATTTCATTCAATTACAGTCCTCACCATTTTCTGCAATATAATTCTCAAACCTAACATCTATTAATGACAGCTGTTTATGTTGTCTGTACGATTCACTATATAACCCATCAATACAGAAAGTGAAAGCTCTTGAAAAAAGAAATAGAAAAAAAATCTAATCTTTCTACTGTTCTTAATTTGGGTTTAATGTGACATCTCACCAAAGTGAATTTATTCTTTTTTTTTTCAAAAAGAAAAAGAGAAAGAATAATTAGTTATTATTATTATTATTTTGATTCTTAATTAGACATTTAGAGGAGAAGGCCCACTGCCTGGGTTTGGTGGGCTTTCTCTGATAACCAATAAGAACCCATTTCTTGAAAGACATAATCTTTTATTTTCTTTATATTCTTTTGAAGATCCCACTTTGTTACTGTATTTCTTTTTTTAATGGTGGAAGGTGGTGTTGTGTAAGCAGACTAGAGGTTGAAGAAGACAATTGGTGACCATCTTGGCTTTCTTTTATTGTTTTTCTTAATTTCCACAATTGGTTGCCTCGTTTGATCTTGTTCTACTTTTTATCTGTATCATATATGCCTAACTTGAATTTGACTTGTATATAGAATTCTCCCCTTCATTTGTTGTTATTTATTTGTAGTATTCTTGGATTTCTTTATCCTTTAAATGTTACTTTACTTCCTCATCACTTGCTTTTCCTTCTTCTTTTTCAAGTCCCTGCCTTTAAATCCAATTCCTTCATGGGCAAGTGAGTTGAGATTGTTGTCACTTTGGTTTTGGAAAGAGTTGTTCTTGTTTCCTTATTTTGGTTCTTTAAGGAATACCCTTTTCAAACCTTGTTTATTTAATAGAATTCCTTCAAAAACGTCCATGAAGATAATAACTTTAACTTGTAATGGAAAGCTAGAAGAAGCAGCACAACAACTGCAACCACAACAACAGGAACAACAACTTGGGGATGATCATGATGAGAATTCTGATATGTCAGTTTTGGATTTGCCAGAATTGGCCTTGGAATGCATTCTTGAGAAACTTCCACCTGAAGGACTTTGTAATATGTCAGGTGTTTGTACTTCTTTAAGGGAAAGATGTATGAGTGATCACTTGTGGGAAAAACATATGAAGCAAAAATGGGGGCAGATCATTGGCCCATCTGCTTATAGAGAATGGCAATTCCGTATAGCTTCAACTCATGATTTTGACAGTTGTAAACAAGGTAAGCAGAAAGGATTGATGAAGCTTTTATCCATAGTTTGGCCTCTTTCTTGGGGCAAATCAAAAGATGAAAGTAACAATTATACGAAGCAAAGGAGCAGTAATTTACCTGTTGATTCTATCAAATCTTGGTATCTTGCTCTTGAAACTGGCAGGTTTTGGTTCCCTGCTCAGGTCTATAACCGTGAGGTATTGTTAAATCCATGTTTAACTTTTATGTTGAAAAGCAGTAAAATATTTGTAGAGTACTGAGTTTTTGCTTTGTTAACTTGTGCTCTGTGTTCTGTTTCAGAATGGCCATGTTGGTTTCATGTTATCATGTTATGATGCTTATCTTAGCTATGATCCTCGTACGGATACATTCCAAGCCAGGTAATAAGGAAGATGAAGCCACTATTGCTGTTTACAGATGTTGATGCCTGAAAACATGTGGCTAAATTTGATCCATTTCAGGTACCCACCTCATGGTAGAAGAGCAATTGCTATAGAAAATGGTGTTCCATGGGAAAGGATTAGAGCACCTCCTGTTGATACTTCTCCTCATGATCTTCACATCTCTGATTGCTTAAATGATTTATGCCCTGGTGATCACATTGAAATTCAGTGGAGAAGAAACAAAGAATTTCCTTATGGTATAACTTTGATCTTATTCACCACATCCATCAAGGCTCTTTCATTAAACAACTACACAATGTTCAGAAAAGTATTTCCCCGTATCTTGTTTTCCAAGATTTTGTTGAACCAAGACAAAAACTATTAATTTTTCAACTTAGAAAAGATGGAGAAAGAATTCAGATTCTTTTCTTCTACTGATGCTCTTTAAAATATATGGAAAAGTTTGTCTCAAACAATATATATATATATATATATATATATAGCTATACATATATATATATATATATACACTATTCCTATCTCCACCAATTTCTGTATTTTAAGTTATTACTTTTTTTTGGAATTTGCTACTTCACATGCCTACACAAACATGAAATCTTTTGGTCTGGAGACGTGTGTATGGATTTGGAATTTATTAATATAATATAATATAATATAATATATATGTACACATTTGCAGGTTGGTGGTATGGTGTTGTAGGTCACTTGGAATCATGTGATGGGAATGAAAATTATTGCAGGTGTCACAATAGCGGTAAGTTCACTCCTTCAAGTTCTACTTTACTTGAAGTTTATAATATTTACCGTTTTTCTTAATTCATGTACAAGCACTTTAAAAAGAGCATGACTAAGAAATAAAAGGAGTATGAGAAATTATTATTTTAAATCTTATGCCCCCATGAAAGGCTTTCCTTTTCTTGTGACCATGGAATGATTGGCATTAACAAAATTGTTCAAGTAAAAATGGGATTAACATATATGGATGAGATGAATGTAAAGCTTATTGCTTTCATAAGCTCGATTCATGTTTGAGGAATTCCATTCCTTCTTGTTCTTCTTCTTCTTCTTCGTTTGAAAAAGAAAGAAGGGGACCATCATTTCTGCTAAATTTGATTGGTCCCCAAGACAAATCCTTGTCAGTATGTCATACCTTCCACCAACATCGCCATAACCTTTGTCTCTGAAGAAGAAAGAATATTTATGGCCAACCACTTTGATAGAACATTAATTGTCTTTTTCCATGGTCCTCCAATCTGTCTTTGCTAAGTTGGAATCTTTTTTTCTTCCAATCTGATGGCTACTATACAATATCTTATTGTAATCATATATTTCATTCAAAATCTATCTTCTTAGCTGCCTAATGCACCTTCATTGTCTTCTTTTAAGCCCCCATAAAAAAAAACCTTCACCACTAGATGACCTACTAGTCAAGTTACATCACCAAAAGGGTCTTGCAGCTTTAAAATAGAAAACGGGAATATGTACACATATATTTCTACACATATACATATGTATGTGTATATACACACACATAGCAAGGCTGGAAAAGTTTCTTTTTCAACTTTTTTTTTTTTATCAGAACTGCTATTTGAAAATGTTGTCAAAGAAAAAAAAAGATAAATAAATGCTTTGTGAAAAGCAGTTTTAGAAAAAAAATCGGGTTATTAATTTTAAATAATTAAAATTTTTTTTTCCTTAAATAGCAATATCAAACACATCCATATCCTGTTGAAAAATGTTCACTCAAGTTTGGACTATATGTGGGAATCCCACTTGTTTCTCATAGCTTAGATAGAATATGATATCATCTTCCACTTGTTTCTGTCCTGAAAACTTCAAAATCTAACAAGGGAAGAGAAAAGGAATTTCCCTCAGAATTCCTGTTTAAATGATATGATGATTGCTGTATTGTTTCAGCTTTTATGCCATTTCTCTTGTTGTACACTTGTTTCATCTAAGACCCAGAATGGGACATGCTTGTGGAATATTCCATTTTGGTTAACAATCAGGAAATGTCCCTTTCATCAGTGGGCTAACTTTTCAGATTCTGGAAAATGATGTCATTTCACTTATAATTTACCACAACTTGTGGTCTTGACCTGAAATTCTGGCACTCGTGTCACCATGCACTAAGAGTTGAGGAGGAAATGGTTCACTTGCTAAAGTTGGATAAATTGCTATAATTTCCAATGTTATGGATAAAATTTACTCAAGTTTCTATATGTCAGGGTCTTTCTCAATTTTATCTAGTTAACATTCAGGCTCAAATCATTCCCGTTTACCGCATTCTCTGATTCCATATGCTGAGATGCACCTAGTGAACAAAATGGGATAAGAATATGGCTTTTCAGAATCATTAACATGGTGTTTTACCATTTCAATTTGGGAATCATTCTTGGCTGAGTTTCTAATATTGGATATTATGTGATGCTGACAGACACCGTAGTGTTGGAATTCCACCAGTACACACGTGGATCACGGTGGAGATGTACGATCATCAACAGGAAAGAACATAGAGAAGAAGGTAATGAAGCAGATGGATTTTATGGAGGAATCAGAAGGCTAAATTGCAAAGAAGAAATTTCCAGGTGGAAGCAACTTTGGCCAATAGAAGTCCTGGAATAGGAATTTCCCCGTACCTGGAAAGTTAAGAAAACAAAAAAGTTGCCATTTATATTCAACACAGAGAAGCCCTTCATTCTTCATCCATTCCACTGTAAAAGCAATTGGCCTTTTTCCATTTTACACTTGTTATCATCAGGAAACCTGTAAAAAGAAAAAGAAAAAGAAAAAGAAAAAGAAAAACAGGATTCTGGTTTCACTGCCTGAATATGGAGATGTCTTTCCTTGTTTGGCAGGATTTCATGACCATTTCATGTTATCCTGATCCATGCGAAATGTATCCTATTGATGCAAATCTAATTTACAACGGTCTTTCAAACTCATATAATATATTTATATTTAAAGGGTCATGGATTACTAGAATGATTTCACCATCTCATGGGCTTTTTCTGGGCCTTCTGAGCTAGAAACTGGGATACAACTTCTTTCCTTAATTTCAAAAATACCATATTTTTTTATCATTTTCTTTATTCATAATTATGTTGTTATAAATTAATATTTAAAAAATTTATAAGTTAATATATTATATTATATGATACAATTTTTCATTATTTTTTTAAAAATATAACTTTTAATATTTTCAATATTTTAGAACATTTTTCTATATTTTTGAAAAAAACTCTTATCAAAATGATTCTATTGAAATTTTTATAAAAATTATGATTTTCTTGTTAATTTATATTAAAATTATATTTAACCTTATAAAATTTATACATCATTAAACTTGAATGTTGAAAAAATGTTATTTTTTAAAAAATATATTTTAAATTTTTTTATTTTCATAATATTTAAAAAAATTTAACATTCTTTTATATTTTTCTATTCTAACATTTTTAAAAATTTTCCAGAAAGTTAATCAACTTTCCTTTCCTTATTTTCTAAAGATTTCCTTTCCTTTCCATTTTTAGCATACTTAAAAGATATTAGATGTATATTGCACGATAGTATAATTTATTTGACTGATTATTTATCTTAATTTTGTATTCTATTTTCAAAATTTTTTTATCATAATAACATTTTTTATAGTTTTAAATTAATATTTATTATTTAAGGATTATATACTTGTAGTAAATGTCATTTGATATTCTTATGTGTGTTTATCATGTGTTTTTTGTATCATTTAATAATATTTTTTATAACTTTAATAAATATTTCATATTTTTTAAAAAATCATAAATAATATTTTTGTTTATATAATTTTATTATCAAAATTAGTTGTTATAAATTAAAACTATTACTATTTTATAATTAAAATAAAATAAAATAAATTCTTATAAATTATTTATTATAAATTTAATATAATTAATATTTTTGAAACTTTAATAATTTAGATAATTTAATTATTTAAATCTTAAATAATTATAGAATTTTTATTGAAAAATTAAATCATATGCTAATAATATGTAATATTTTGTAACTTTAATAAATACCTTATATTTTTTAAAATAATCATAAATAATATTTTCTTTCATGTAATTTTATTATTGAATCAGTTATTATAAATTAAAACTATTACTATTATATTATTAAAATAAAATAGAATTAGTTTTAACAAATTTAGATTATTTAATAAACTTTTATTTTCTTAAAACTAATCATTTCTAATAAATATAAAATATTTTTATTAGTTAAAAAAAGAGATGTATGCTCAATAAATTTACTTTGCATAACTTTTATAGTATGTAACTCTCATGATATGAATTTTAAAAAGTTAAATCTTAAATTAACAATATGAGATATTGTATAACTTTAATAAATATTTCATATTTTTAAAAAAATCATAAATAATATTATTATTTATATAATTTTATTATTAAAATTAGTAGTTATAAATTAAAATTATTACTATCAGATAATTAAAATAAAATAAAATTAATTTTTATAAATTATCTATTACAAATTTAATATAATTAGTATTTTCTAAAATTTAATAATTTAGATAATCAAATTATATAAATACTAAATTGTTAGACCCTAGGTTTTGATTGTTGAGTCACGTGTGAGTCAATTTAAGCCATTTCCAATTTTCTAAATATTTTTCTATGTGGTACAGGCATACCAACTTTCGTTTGTGTGTGGTACGGTCATACGGCTGGCCGTACCTTGTAGGTATTGTTCCATTGATTTTGGTACGGGCGTACCATTGGTTGGTACGGCCGTACGCGAGCTCACATGAAAATTGTTTGTCAGGAAACTTTGGTTGGTACGGGCGTACCAAGTGATGGCACGACCGTACCACAGTTCCCTCCCAATTTCTAACGGATAGTTTTGAATCCATACGGGTGTACAAATATAGTACAGCCATACGCGACTTAGAAATTAGGTTTTAAAGTCTGAGAAACAACTAGTTTTACAAGACAACTTTTCATACTTTCATCCTAATAAAAATATACTTGCAGAGCACTTGTTTTTGAGCTATATTCATCTGTCACAAGTAAGTTTCAAGCTTGTTTCTTCAATTGCTTTATTGTTTGTAATCCTACAACCTAAAGATTAGGTTTATCTTTGTGGGATTGATGTGTGATTAATCCATTGGGGATTAACTTGTATTTTGAGTTGATTGTGAGATTCATATTGTAAAGGTTAGAGTGTAAACCTTGAAAACACTGGGGTATTGGATTCATGTGGGAATCCTTTTGTAAATTGATTGTGATTCTAGTGGAACCCTAAGTTGAGACTTAGGAGAAAGTGGACATAGGTAAGAGTTAGCTGAACCACTATAAATCGCACGTGTTGCCAGCGGTTCTAGGAATTTCATTTGGTATCAGAGCATTTGGTGCTCATTGTTAGAAGAAGTAAAATTCTTAAGCAAAAGATCCTATAGTAACCGAGAGTCAATCCTATACAAGACCCCCCTACTTCGATGGAACCGATTATCCATATTGGAAGCATCGAATGGAAGTGTTTTTGGACAGCAGTGGTTGTGAATTGTTTGATATGCTGAGGAAGGAATACTCTCCACCCATAATCACCATTGATGGAGCTGTTTCTCTTAAGGATAGAGATGATTGGACACTAGAAGAAAAGAATGCAAACTGCAATAACAAGAAGGTGATGAACATGCTCTACTATGCAATGAGTCGTGAAGATTTTGGTCGGGTGTCTCATTATGTCACAGCTAGGCAAGTGTGGATTGCCTTAGAAACGCACCATGAAGGAACCAACTAAGTTTGCAACAAGAAGATTCAATTGCTTACATATGAATATGAATTATTCAAGATGAAAGCAAGTGAGTTAGTTTCTGAGATGTACAACTGACTTATGGTGATCGTAAATGGCTTAATGAAGCTCGGTAAGATGTACCAAAGAGAAGATATTAACAACAAAATCTTGCAAGTTTTACCAAAGAGAGATTAGGAGGCTCGGGTAACATCAATAGAAGAAGCAAATGACTTGGTTGTTTTGTCTACGGATGTGCTTCTTGGAAAACTCATCACACATAAGATAACTCTTAAGCAAGGAGTTGAGGAAGACAAAAGATGAGGGATTGCACTCAAAGCTACTAAAGAGGAAGATTCCTCTTTAACTAGCGAAGGAGACCTTGAAGATGAAGTGGCTCTTCTTTCCAAGCGTGTAAAGACCTTCATTAAGAAGAAGAAGAATGAAAGGGATGGTAAGAAGCCATTTGAGTCAAGAAGAGATTTCAATCGAAGGGACTCCAATCGTAGAGACATCCCAAGGAGAAATCAAATCATATGTTTTGAATGTAATAAACCCGGACACATGAGGAATAAGTGTCCTCTCCTCAACAAGCCATCCAAACCTTTCAAGAAGAAGGCATTGAAAGCTACATGGGATGATGATACCGAGTCAAGTGAGGCGATGTCCCATGATGAAGGAGCCACCAATTTATGCTTCATGACGATCCTAAATGAGGATGAAAAGGATGAGGTAACTACATTATCTCAATCTTATTATAGCAATGATGAGCTTAATGATGATGATGATGATGATGATTATGGTGCTTTAGAAGGATTGGTAGAAAAGAACAATCTTTTGCTTAAAAAATATATATCACTTAAGCACAAGCATGCATGCATCATTAAGGATAAAAATGTTTTGCAAAATGAGTTTGATTCGGGTAAAACAAAAATTGAGGGTCTTGAAAAAGAAATCAAAGTTTTGAAGGATGAAAATGATAAACTTTCAAAAGAAAAGGAGTTGTTGAAAGA
>CANYBF011021097.1:0-16167 GCA_948192965.1 Dalechampia spathulata | reverse complement strand
TGTAATTTTATTTTTATTATTATCTTTAATAATAATGTTTTCATGCGCACGGCTCCTGCGCCCGCATCTTTAAGTGTCATTCTTTAATAGGTATTCACCTTATGCAAGATGGACATAATGGGAAAATTTGTTTTGTTATTTTTTTAATAATAAATATAATTTTCCCATACGCAGGTGTCCATAGATCCACCGTACATGTGCAGCTCAAGCTTGGATCCAACATTGTTACGCAAACTTTGTTTAATCATGGCTATTACACAAATACTTAATTATAGCCATTACGTAAACTTGATATTTATAAACGCTAATTTCATAAATTCCTAAATTTCATAAACCCTAATTTGGTGAATTAATTATTTGTAAACCGGGCTCTGATACCATTGATAGAAAATTTAATGCTTAACTATAATGCGGAAGCGATTTCTCATAATCGAGAACCATATACAAATAAATTAATCCAACCAAAATATAAAATATGGGAATTCAATCATAAGAAAGAGTTAGAAAAACCTACTTGGATCCATAATAAGAAGCTTGATTCCATGGCTTTGATATACGTAGTGTTTCACCTCTTTGATCCTGAACCCTTTGATTTACTCCTTGATGATATAGGAGATTTTCTCTATGATTAGGGTTATGGCTTTTTCTGTTTTTTCACATATTGTAATCCTTTTATGTTATATTAACTATTATGTAAATAATAGTAAATATACCCTTTAATTGGCCAAGTTTTTAATAGGCCCTTACATCATTTATAACCAAACTTTTAACCTTTAAACTTTAATTTTAACAGGATAAGAGGGAGGGAATTTCACCCAATAATTCCAAACATAATACAACACTAATCATCATCATGCGTAACATTAATTAGAATTATAAAACTATAAATACATGAATCAAATATTAGAAATTATTTTAATAATTGCCACCTAATAGCTTAATTTTATGATCTAAGTAAGTAAGTAATTAGAGTTAAATGCAACATATAGAGTGTACCTTAAATTAAAGATATTGTAGGTTATTAACAATTATTGTTATACATAGATGAATAGCTTTAATGATGTGTTGCATTAACATAAGCTTTGCTATGAAATGTTGGAATGGATTATATGTAAATGTGAGTGGATATGATGTAAGCATGGAGAGAATATTAAGTTGAGTTAACGTGCAGGAACTGCACATCTTTGACTTATTGAGCAGCTTAAAACATCTTTCTTCTTACAATAGAGGAATTATCATTCATGGAACATTGATATTTACAAGTAAATCATGGTGACAGTTTCTTAGTTATACTTGTATGAGTAGTTATGTAAAATTGTAAGCTTTTGTAAATGTGTATGTTACGTCAAGCTATTGAATAAAGAAAATTACGTGAATTTCATTCATTATTAGTGCAAGTTGGGGATTATTAATCATATATGCAAGGTATTAATTATATGTATAATTTGGCTATTGTGTGATTGGATGCATATAAAAGATTTAGTAATGTGAACCCCTGTGGCTTAGTTATGTATACAATTTCATATCGTCATTTATATAGTATTTACCCCTAAAAGAATTCCAGGCTACATTTTGAATAAGATATTTACAAATTCATGCCCTATGTTAAGTAATAGTAAAATTATGATGAGTACAGATTTATAAAAATATTCATGTAATGAAGCTATCGACTAGAGATTGGTTCATAACAATTAAATATTAGTTAAGTAAGGCATAAAGATAATGTTAATCCAATATCTGGACATCAAGTTAAATAGTTTGAAGTTGAAATAAGTTTACTTAACTATCCAATATCTAGACATCAAGTTAAATGGTTTGAAGTTGAAATAAGTTTACTTAACTATCTTATCCTATTATTATTAAATTAATACCTGATAAAAAAAAAGAAATGAGCAAAATTGATGTACAACTAGACCATCATGCTATTAGAATAAGATTATTACTTATCAGGTAGAAGTTAAAACTAATAGGAAATTGATTTACGTTTACCTTCTCAAGTTTTGTAGGGAGTCGTTTTGCTCAATACGCCAAAAAAGTTAGGATTTATAATATATTTGGGTCGTAGGATTTCATATTAACTATAAGAATATTTATAATACTAAAACCAAAAGAGTTTCCTTATTAAGGTTTAAAATAAATGTAATCAAAATATTAAAAGATCATTGTTTAACAGATGAAAATAATAGAAGGATCACTATCCCTATTTCTCAAACAAATAAAGGTAAAGCGAAAATAGGTAATAACTATGTTATAAATGAAATTATAAATAAGGTTTGATGATTCAAGCTTCATAACGTAAAGTGTTACGAACATTTACTTATTTTATAATAATGTTCAATATGCAATATATTGACGTATTTTGAGATGTTATTATTTACAGTTGTATTGTCATTATATAAACACATACAAATTAAAATCATGCATCATAAACTATTAGCATGACATTTTGGAGGAATATGGAAGACACAGTTTTATATATATATACACACACACTTTAAAACTCATTTCCAACCCTCTGTATTAGATAAAAAATACCATCCATTACTCCTATTCTGTATGAACTTTTATATTCTTTAGGTATACCAATGGTACTTTGACTTATCATATTAGATAGGGACAATGTACAAATACTTATAAAGAAACATAAGGTGATATAAGGGAGACGTTAGTATATTTATATATATTGAATTGATATAGAGATAAAAATACAGAGATAGAGAGTACAGAGGTATTGGGAAAAAATAAATCATTGAAAATATGCCTAGTAAAGATTGTGCACAATCAGAGATAGAGATTACTGTGATAACAGAAAAAGGTGAATTCACAGAGAAATAATGAAAAGGTAGAGAACATAGGAATGCAATACATTTTTGCATTCATTATTATATCGCATAACATTGTCATGAGAAATGAGGAATACAACTCAAGATTTATATTGATGACATCAAGCATATTATTGTTATTATATTGATTAATAAAAAGGTATTATGATTGATTTACAGGAAGAGTGCTTGACTTAAGAGACACATGTAAGAATTAATTATTATTATATTGTTATTAATAAATGAATATTGATGGGATGATTTTAATTATTGCTATGTTTATTATGATTATCTATTTGGAGTTTCCCTAATTAATTAATTTATTATCTATATTATATTATAATTAGACAACTTAATTTTATCCACTGCATAATTATTATTTTAACCAAATAATCAAATCTTATTCATAATACAACTATTATTAGACACTACTGAGTTTTATACTCATCGTTTATCATTTGATGAATGCAGGTTAAAGTAGTTCAGAGAGGCGCTCAGGTTAGTGAAATACCAATGTGGTCAAGATAGTCTGAGTTTTGTATAGCTCTCATAATACACTTTTGATTATATAATGTATTCCTAGTGGATTTTTTTGATTATGCAACTATAATTATATAATTATGGGCAGCAAAATACTTTGTATTTGTAAATTAGTAGAGACACTAAAAATATCTAGTATGTGGCTTATCTAAACTATATAGATAACATTTATATAAGGCAATATTAGATAATATGTCATATTTATTATATGGATGTTTTATATAACATATGATATTGAAGCCACAGGTTATAAAATAAATAGTTATAAAAATAGACCGGATGTATTTCATTATTATAAAAAAAATTTCATAAATCCTTTGTAGATCAATTAATGAATTTCTAATTAAATGATTTCTATTAATCACCCTATGGGAACATGTTTCACCAGTCAGGTGTGACAAACTTCATAAATCATTTGACCATATGATGCATGAAGTTTACAACCCTCACGGGTTGATATATAAAATTGACCTTTTTATGCACATGTACTGCATACTTATGTTTTTCTTGAAACACCTTGACTTGAGTCTCTATTATCGCAATCAAGTTGCACAGATATGAGTCATTTGGACATTCGGTACATCTAGTTTATGGCTTTGGTAAGTCAATGTATGAAGTGTATTTTCAACTTCATGCATAATATAAAGTTGAATTTCCAACTTCATGCATCAAATATCCCATTATATGTGACACACGAAGTTCAAAAATAACAAATTTTCCCACATTGCTTACTTGTTTTTAGGTATTTTCCACTGGCTTCTTTAAATACCCTTTGGATATTAACTTTCAGGAGACTTTTAATCAATTTCTAACGTAAAACTTTATCAAAATTGACTCTTAACTAATTACAATATAATTAAGCACTTAATTAGATAATTAATGACTAATTAATCTCATTCAAATCTTAATCATGTATGCAAATCAAGGTTTAAGAGATCATTAGTTTCTTTTCTTCTCCTCTTTTTTGATTTTCTCTTTTGATGGGTTTTTTATTATGGTTTTGATTATTTTTAAATGCCACAATAGCATTTAAGGCTTCACAGTAGCCCAAATGATATGTGATAGTTGAATAATTGATTCTCCATTCATGATTTTGTTGAAAACATGATTTTCTTTTTATCTAGATGATTATATGTGGTACATATATCACTTTGTATGTCATATATAGTTGTATTTTTCATTATATATGATGCATATAACACTTTATGTAATGTATATAGTGTTTTGAGTCAGCTAAAACTTGGGTTTTCAATTGTTTTTACTTAATTTGTTTACTTATTCAAAGGTTTTTAGTAGCATTTATGGTCTCGTAGTGATCTAAATGATCAACATTCATCATAAATTGCTTCAATTTACTTATTTTTGGCTTCAAAATTAATTTTTCAAATTAAGCGCCACTTTTAATTTGATTTTTATTGCAATTCATATGACTGAGTTAGAATTTAGTTATTTTTTTTATCTCTAATTGATCTATAATGATGTTGGAGTCTATCAATTCCACATCTCATGATCTAATTTGATTGATTTTGCTATTAAATCAATTCAATTTTGGTTAATTCTTCAATCAAATATAACTTTTAATTGTAATTTATGATCAATTGACATGATTAGACTTAATTGGATGTTAAATTCATTTCTAAGTGATGTTATTATGAGCGTCAGTTTCTGCCACCACCTAGAGCGAGGCTTGTAAGGCTTGTGGATCGAGGACTACACTCAGAGTGAAAGTGCAGACTTCCTGAGGGCTACCTTGAGGAATGGTATGGACTCAAAAGAGTCATAAGGGAGTCACCATTAGATGGTTCTGGATTTGTTCACTGTGAGACCGACGGATTTACTACGAGACTCAAAATCATCTGATGTTGGCATTCAGATGCCTACTGCTAAGGTTTAGGAATCAAAGGCTTGATTCTGTGATCTCTGTTGGATCACGTGGGTAACTGCAGAACTAGAGGTGACCGTCTGCTGGGTTTGGGTGATCAACCATCAGATCAATTCTCATGCCATCAAATAAGTGTCAAATATCTCCAAAGTCTGCATTTAGGATCTTCTGATGAAATATGACACTATTTGGTCAACGACTTGACCAGAAGTCAAAGGCTTGACTGATTTTGATAATCTGCTAGATTAATTTCCTATCTGTGCTAGACAAGGAAAAGCAATTTATCAGTGAAATAGGTATTGAAATGGTTTAGGAAAAATACCTGAATTTTTTAGTATAGTTTGCTGCATTCTAACTGATTTTTTAGATTTTTCAGATGCTGCAAGTCATGAAAATTAGGCTTAATAGAGCAAATGACCTCTAGAAATTCTAAAATTTTTATGAGAGGCTCAATTCAATGATTGCATCTTGATGGGAGGGTGGTGCATGTTAGCAGGGACTCCAAGAGGCTGGCGCATGTTAGCAGGGACTCCTAGAGGTTGGCGCATGTTAGAAAAATTTGCTACATGTGGAGTGCATTCTGCTACATGCTGCACATATACCTTTGAAAATTTAAATTCAAAGGCCTTCAATCCAAAAATCAGTTTGTTTCTCCTCCCTAAATTGATTTTCTCTCAATTCCCCAAACCCAAAACTTGACATTTTTTCAAAAATGGCCAAAATTAGGATGCAATCGACCCCTCGAGACCTGGAATTAGTCTCGAGCTATGCTTTAACTGAGTACACAACTCGTGATGCCTACTTCAGGGCTTGTTTTAGCAATGCAATTATAGAAACCTTCGACATAGGCTCTCATCGATCCCGAGCTCCTCCCAAGAAGGTGAGTTTTTCCCGTTTTAGCTCGATTTTATGATTTTTTGTGTAAGTTGAGTTTAGGCTCATTTTTCTATGTTTAAGCCAATGTTGGACTTGAATTAGGTGCTAGGCTAGTGCTAGGCTTAGGTATGCATGTGATTATTGAACCATTTCGATGAAAATTAGGTTTTCCAGAAATTGGTCTCGCTATGTACGGTGCATATAGCACTATATGCGCCACACATAGCCTAGGATTATGTGCTACACACATAGCAGCAGGAAATAGGCTGAAACAAGCATTGTTTGGCCGGTTTTGAGAAATTATGCATCTTTTTGATTTATAGGTATGAATACATTCATTTTAAGGCTGAAAGGAGGAACTCTGGACCTCTGAAATACTGTCTGCATTCTGGACCTCGAGAGATTCACGTTAAAGTAGACCAAAGCTCTTTTGGTTCATATATCTCCTACTTTACCAACGTGGAGAAGAGATGCAACAGATTTGTCATCACTGCCATGATTGATCGATGAATGGATTCTACTCACACCTTACATTTACCAGTGGGTAAGATTATATCACTCCGAGTATCTTTGCTGGAATCACCGGATTAGAGTGTGCAGGGCTGCCTATTCAGTTTGATGCCAGGCTGACCTTACCAGGTTGGTCGTATGGCACAATCTTCAATTTGTTAGGCGTGTCACCCAGCGGGAGGGGCGAACACAACATATCATATGACTGTCTTCAGGAGGTAGTGCTAGTAGAGATGCTCAGCAGGAAAATCTCTATAGATTAGTACACCCGTAGCTTTTTGCTATATGTGCTAGGGTGTACTCTGTTCAATGACACTAGGAACAGTGTCCACATGTCTGTGTTATGGGCTCTCTGTGATCTGGATATCATCGGGAGATTAGACTGGGGTAGCGCCGATCCGACTCATTTGATACAGGGATTAGATCTCTGTAGTAGGTAATGCAGAGATCGTTTTATTGGTTGTTGGCAAGTCATTAAGGTAAGCAGAATTCTGTTAATTCTGATACTGGTGTTTGAATGAGTCTTTTGCTGACTATATGTGTTGATCTTGCAAATCATAACATATGATTTTGGGCTATTGTTAAAGCTCGAGATCCTACAAGGAGTATCGCTTGGCTTTCCCTGTATGCAAGAATGAAGTGTACAACGTCGGAGGCCTGGTTACACGATGGATGAATTAAGAGAGCATCTTAATGATCTAACTTGGGATCAGGTAAGAAAGAAATAATTTAATTAGCATTAAACTGAATTGAATTGGTTTAAGAAATACCTAAGCATGCATCTATTTATCTGTTGTTATCTGGATAGGTGCACCCCTATCCTTGGAGCAATATGTTTCTGAGGCCAAATACCTGACTAGTTTAGCGCGTAAGGAAGAGTATCATATGTTGCTAGAGAGCCTTGAGGGTAGACTCTTTTACTTGGGCAAGCACGTCATTGACTGGCAGCTGGGACCAGAGGGTCGTGTAGAGCTTGCTGATACAAACCCAAAGGTGATTGCTACATTGATTGGCATTCCCGGGTGAGAGCTTCTATTTGAGTCACTAGTAGACTACTCTACTTTCATACAGATAAGGTTACCAGGATATGTAGAGCTTTCCATATGTAGGGGTCAGCATGACAGAGTTAGTGGGTCTGGAATCAGACCTGACATTTTTAAGAGTAGAGGTGGACGTCGTGGTTCACCAACTGTTGGCAGTTCTTGAGGTGGTAGTACCTCAAAGAGATCTCATGATACTAGATCTAGTATGACCCTTCCAAGATCAATGTCTGGCACTCTGGAAGTGCCCCCTGGATATGAGCGTCCCTTAGAATTCATTGAGGGTCACCTTGTGTGGCCACAGAACCCATTAATTTATACTTATGACGAGACTGGTCATCCTTATGAGACATCCTTCCCTGTGCTAGTGAGGGATTAGATAGAGTTTGACCCACTGAATATAACTCATGTGAGTATATGTACTTTATGCACTCCTAGCTTCAGTGGCTTGATGTGTGCTTGACTTGTGCAGGTGCCTTGAGATACTATGGCTAATGCTATAAGGCTTCTGACAAGATTGTGTCACTACCACACCTCTGAGATACTGGGTACTCAAGTAAGTACCTGTTATAATTGTAAGTGTAATGGAAATGCATGGGTTCATGACTTATATGCCTATATGCTCATGTTTGTAGACAAGTAGGCATTTGGAGTGAGAGGAGGGAGATGGCTATGCTCAGATGACTAAGCAGATGGGTAGAGAGATCGCCTGATTGATGGTGCGTCTGGAGCATTACAATATCGAGGTTCCAGATAGTCCTAGCCCCGATGAGGATCAATTAAGTGATGATGACTCTTAGAGGAGACATGATGTCTAATTCCTATATACATGGTGTTAGAACTCTATATTTTCTATGAAATAACAAGCTGGAATAATATAGTCGGGCACGTGGGCCTAGTACAAACAGTCGAATGCTTAAACTTTGTATCTTTTAGATTTATTAGTGAACCCAAAATTGCTTGCTGTTATAAATATTTCATGCTTTATGATTCATTGTTGAAACATAATTTGCTCATTCTTTTGTGCAGAATTTAGATAAACAATGACTCAGTAATCACTGTCTGCTTTCTGTGCCCTTTCTTGCAAGTGGGGCAACCATGAGTGGAATCGATTAAGTGGGGTTGGACTCTAGTATTTGAGGACCTTTCAGCAAGTCTCTCTCAATAATGCTTTCATGCACGCTGCCGTGAAATTCTAGAATCCAGTGGTCTATGTCTTCCGATTTAGACATGTAGAGCTATGTCTGATGTATGAGGAGTTTGTTGCTATCCTCGGAGTTACTTGTGACATGATGATAATGCTAACAATGCCTGTACCTACTAAAGAGGCATTCCCATACTCGATTAGAGCTTTTGATGTTAGCCTCATTGAGGTAATGTTGCTTTTGACCACAGATGGATATATAGACCTTAGTGCTATTTTTCGGCTGTGTAGCAAAAAACCTGTAGATACTTTCTTGTAGTTGAGGATAGCGAGATTCAGATTGTTGGTATAATTTCTATTTGTTGATCCATCTGGTCATGGAGATTTGCTGATCGAGCTCGTGGTAGACCAAATGATGCAGGGTCAGACTCCTTTTCCTATGATCATTGCAGAGACGATCCTTGGGTTGGATAGAGTGAAGTAAGGATAGTCTGGGCATTTTAGTAGTAGTCTACTTCTACTCTAAGTAAGAATTCTGAGCTACCTTGGCAAGTGTTTAATTTAGAAAAGCTATGTTTTGCCTTAATTTTTACATGAGTCACCTTTTGTAAGGTTTTGACTCATCAGGCTACTAATTTTTCTTAAGACCATAACTTTTACCAAAACTGCCCCCTTGGGTCTTTAGCTTAGCGGCTTGCTCTAATTTTTACCTGAGAAGCCTTTTGTAAGGTTTTTAACTCAATGAGCTTTTTGTTTTTATTTTGTTATAGATTTAGCTTCAAGAGAAGCTTAGGATTCTGGCACCACCAGTGGATGATCTACAGAGATACCTAACTCATAGCCATATGCAAAGAGGCTACACCTTGAGTGAGGCAAGGATGCTGACACTCCATGGCTGGATTGAGTGGATGGGAACTAGGCTTGAGAGTGAGATCAGGTGGACCTGCCCTCGGTGGTACATACAACATGTAACTATGATGACTTACATAGACTGCATTCCACTACTGGGATTTAGGCATTGCACACACTACAATCCTACCAGAATCTGTCATTAGTACGGTCATGGGCAGACTATCCCTTAATTGACAGAGGCACAACACTTAGCATGCCAAATGCCACATTCTGGGCCCACTATGCTGTAGGGCCCACCACCTTTGTTAACCCACTCTGAATGTTCTATATGCATAGAACACATTCTACATATTGCCTACGTGAGGCATAACACTTGGCATGTTAAATGCCACAGTTTGGGCCATATAGCATTATGGGCCCGAAATGGGCCCATTAGTGGAACTCATCATTCGGGGCCAAATTTGGTAAAACTCAAAAACTGTAAAGTGACTCAGAATGTCGATTGCATCTCATTTGATATGTGACATGCATTACATTTCACCCATACGAGGTGAAATACATGAATAGGGTGTATAGCACTATGCACATAGCATATAGCAAAATAAGGCTGGCTAGGGTGCCCACTTCGGGCACATATTGCGACTTGTTCCCATATCAGAATGGCTTAATACAAGTTTCCATTCCCAAGAATAAGTTGCAAACATGAATTTTGCATATTCATTTACCATTTAGGCACACCGTTTGCCAACCACTTGATCCATCCAAAATGGCTGCCAACATAGATTTTCTAGCACAGCCTGCACAGGCTGGCTAGGGTGCCCACTTCGGGCACGTATTGCAACTTGTTCCTGTATTGGAATGGCTTGATACAAGTTTCCATTCCTAAGAATAAGTTATAGACATGAATGTTGCATATTCATTTGCCATTTGGGCACACCGTTTGCCCCCCCCATTTGGTCTGTCTAAAATGGCTGCCAACATAGATTTTCCAGCATAGCTTGCACAGGCTGGCTAGGGTGCCCACTTCGGGCATGTATTGCGACTTGTTCTTATCTTGAAATGACTTGATACCAGTTTCCATTCCTAAGAATAAGTTACAGACATGAATGTTGCATATTCATTTGCCATTTGGGCATACCGTTTGCCCCCCGTTTGGTCCATTTAAAATGGCTGCCAACATAGATTTTCAAGCACAGCCTGCACAGGCTGGCTAAGGTGCCCACTTTGGGCACGTATTGCGACTTGTTCCCGTATCGGAATGGCTTGATACAAGTTTCCATTCCCAAGAATAAGTTGCATACATGAATTTTCCATATTCATTTGCCATTTGGGTATACCATTTGCCCTCGTTTGGTCCGTCTAAAATGGCTACTCATAACAGATTTCTGGGACAGCCTGCATAGGCTGGCTAGGGTGCCCACTTCGGACATGTATTGTGACTTGTTTCGGTATCGGAATGGCTTGATTCAAGTTTCCATTCCCAAGAGTAAGTTACAGACATGAAGTTTGCATATTCACTTACAATTTGGGCACACCGTTTGCCCCTCGTTGTACCTGTCCAAAATGGCTGCTCATCACAGATTTCCGGGACAGCCTGCATAGGCTGGCTAGGGTACCCACTTCGAGCATGTATTACGACTTGTTCTGGTATCGAAATGACTTGATTCAAGTTTCCATTTCCAAGAGGAAGTTGCAGACATGAATTTTATATATTCATTTGCCATTTGGGCATGTGTTTTGCCCTCCATTTGGCTCGTTCAAAATGGCTGCTCACCTAGTTTTGGGACCTGATCCCACATTGCTAAGCCTAAGGGCGTTACCCCTCCTAAGGCTACTATAAATATAAGCCCAAGCCTTCCTCTTTCGACACATAAAAATATATCATAAAAATGATACACAAGATAGCATACATATGATAAAAATTTTAATTCTAAGACATAGGATTAAAATAACTTAAGTAAAATTTTAATTAAGTTTGGCGACTAATTAAATTTTTACTAAAATCCTAAGCTTTTGGGAATTTGAGGGGAGCGACTTCTAGCCCTGGTAAGTCATTTATTCCTTCGAATTTTTAAGTTATTTAAGCTTTTCTGGCATGTTTAGCTTATTATCTTACTTTAGCTTTACTGCCATGTTTAGCTTATTGTTTTATTTAGCTTTACTACCATATTTAGCTTTTTACTATGCCATGTCATATGTCATTTATGCCATGTCATTATGCCATGTTATATGCTAATATGTCACGTCACATGTCATACACCATTTATGCCATATCATCATGCCACATCATATGCTAATATGTCACGTCACATATCATACGCCATTTATGCCATGTCATCATGCCACATCATATGCTAATATGTCACGTCACATGTCATACGCCATTTATGCCATGTCATCATGAGACATCATATGCTAATATGCCATGTCAAATGTCATACGCTATTTATGCCATGTCATCATGCCATGTCATATGCTAATATGTCACGTCACATGTCATATGCCATTTATGCCATGTCATCATCCCACATCATATGCTAATATACCACGCCACATGTCATACGCCATTATGCTATGTCATCATGCCATGTCATATGCTAATACGTCACATCACATGTCATACTCCACTATGCCATGTCATCATGCCACATGTCACGATAAATAGTAACTCATAAATAGTAATTTGTGAATATTATTTATGCCATGCCATCATCCACGTCATATGTCATACGCCATTTATGCCATGTCATCATGCCACGTTATATGCTAATATGCCATGTCACATGTCATACACCATTTATGCCATGTCATATGCTAACATGTCACATCACATGTCATACACCATTTATGCCATGTTATCATGCCACATCATATGCTAATATGTCATGTCACATGTCATACACCACTATGCCATGTCATCATGCCACATGTCATAATGAATAGTAAAATATGACTAGTAACTCATAAGTAGTAATTTATGAATATTATTTATGTCATGGCATCATCCACATCATATGCTAATATGTCACGTCACATGTCATATGCCATTTATACCATGTCATCATGCCACGTCATATGCTAATATGTCACGTCACATATCATACACCATTTATGCCATGTCATCATGCCATGTCATATGCTCATATGTCATGTCACATGTCATATGCCGCTATGCCATGTCATCATGCTATATGCCATGATGAATAGTAACTTATAAATATTATGATATCATGCCACATCATATGTCATACGCCATTATGTCATGTCATCATGCCACATGCCATGTCATATGCCATTTATGCCATGTCATATGTCATACGCCACTATGCCATGTTACCATGTTACATGTCACATCATCATGTCATATGCTATTATGTCATGTCATCTTACATCCATCGGACTTCGGCTCTTAATTCATGCTTTAATATGGCATAGAATTAGTCAATCAAGTCCTAAATTTTGTTTGCTATTAACGATCTTGCTTTTTTATTTGTATTTTCACTCATGCTACTCGAGGTGGAAATTTCCCAAGGAGGTTGAGACATTACTAAATGTCTTAAATTTTTGTACAGACAAAGATCCTTTGTAATAGAATAGCATTATTCCCTATTTTAGGATTTAGCATTAAATCCCACATGTATCCCCCATTCTCCTCGATCCCTTTCCTAGGCCTTTCGATATTTTTATTCGTGGATGGATTTATATTTGCTAAATATATGTCATCATGTCACATGCCATGTCACATGACACATCACACACTTTTATGCCATGTCATGCATATGCCATGCCATAACATATATTATCTCGTATGCCAATACAATCCAAATACGCTAATACGCAATACAATACGTGCAACTTGCCACGCTATCCTATATACCATGACATGCCGTATGTCATACCATATACCATGTTGAATACACATTCACATATACATCAACTATGCCATGTCATGCATATGATGTACCAATCCGGAACCATCCGGTGGTGACTCCCTTATGACTCTTTCGAGTCCATATCATTCCTTAAGGGAACCCCTTAGGAAGACTGCACTTTCAGTCCAAGTGCGGTCCTCTGTCTATGAGCATCATAAGCCTCGCTCTGAGCTCCGGCAGAAACTGGGTGCTCACAGTGGTGACTCCGCTAGGGACATCACGGTGAAAGAGTGGTGGCATCTAATAGTTTCCATATCAATTTTCCCATCATAGTTTGATTAATTGTATGCATCACAACACCAGTCCATGTCTGCACACACCACCCTGGTCCCGTGTCAAACCGGTGATTATAAGTGAGTGAGTACCTTGGACTCCATTCGACTCCTCGGGAAAGGATATCTACCTTCACCACTCGCCACACTGTACTGATAACCGTCGATGATTCCTGATGGATAAACATGAGGTATAGTCCTATATCGATGATTCCATTTAGTTGGATAGGTTGTGGATAACGTGGCGGGAGACCTTAGCCTGTTCTCAAAATCAGACTAAAGCCCATGTAGTAAGCCTAACAATATTCCAAACTAGGACCCTTATTGCATACTATGTGGATCTTTGCCTTATCATGTTAGTGGATTTGCATAGACCCGGCCTATTTTCCTCCCACATATTGCTCTGCTAAGAGTCTAAATCCTATCATGATTCCGTATGGTTGCACAACCTCACGCTTATTCCATGGGCGTACTTTTATCATAATAATGTGGTCATGCCCGTATTGCTTTGCTAAGAGTCAGAATCCTTTCATGATTCCGTATGGTTGCATAACCTCATGCTTATTTCATGGGCGTACTCTTATCATAACAATGTGGTCATGCCCGTATTGCTCTGCTAAGAGTCGGAATCCTTTCATGATTCTGTTTGGTTGCACAACCTCATGCCAATTCTATTGACATTCTCTTATCATTGTAATATGATTAGGTCAAAATGCTATCGGGTTTTTGCCGTAATCCTTCATATGATCAGGCAACGATCAACCCTTTTACTTGCCTTACCAAGAGAATCGTACCTTGAGTTCCTAATGTAACTCCAGGTTAGTATCCCTACCTAGGAAAGGAGAACTTGGATTGACAAAATCTCATGGAGGTATAAGGTTGGAAGGGAGCGCTGTTGCATGCTGTGTGTTCACTAACCATTTTCGTGTTTTTTGCCAAACATGCATACATGCATACTCATGCAATTTCCTAACAAATTTTGCTTTTGCAGCCATAATGCTAGATGTTTCTTAGCATAGGACACACATACATCCTATGTGACGCATCACATGCACCTACGTATACGCACACTAACTTGCTTTGTTACAGCCATGACATCACATTATTTCCTAGCTGTCGCACCCTAATTTTGGATCGGTCAGATTGATTGGGATGAATCGAGCCTATCTCCTTGTTGTTTTGCCCTCACGGGCATCTTGGTTCATCCTAGTGCAGTTCAGGGTTCAATTTAGGGTTGCATTTAGGTCCTTTTGTCTTTGTGAGTCTCATACCCATTCGGGTATCCTTGGACTCTGTTAGGGTATGACACTTACCCTTTCGGGTAAGTTTGATCTTACCCATTTGGGTATGCATCTTACCCGTTCGGGTAAGTTGTCATACCCGTTTTGCTTCACTAGTATACCCGATCGGGTATGTTCGTGAGTCTGTTATAATTTAAAAGGTAGTTATTTTGGCGGGAGGAAGGAATTTCTTAGGGTTTTCAAAAATTATTTTTCTCTCAATCTGATCTAAAGAATGCGATTTTGCAACTTCATTTTAGCCTTAAATCTAATTGAATTTGATTGAATTACATAGAATTTAACTTGTTTTGATTAGTTTTAATTGAAAACACAAAATCTAATTAGTTTTGATTAGGATTTGAGTTTGATAATCCCTAACACATTTGGAATTGGATTGGAAACTTGAAGTTTGCATTGGAGAATCAACAGAGGTAATCTCTATTTCTTTTATTTGATTTCATTTGATTTTTCATTGAATTTTATTTGATTTCATTGCATTTTAATTATGTTTGATACATTTGTGTTTCATTCTGATGATGAACATGTGATTAAATATGAGTTTAATGCATGATATTGTATGTTAATAACTCGGAGCTTGATTAAAATTGAATTAGGACATGTTTTGTGACTGATCATACCCGTTCGGGTATGATCATGCACGAATCATACCCGATCGGGTATGATCAGGACATATCTTACCCGTTCGGGTAAGATCAGTAAATGATAATAAATTGTTTGCCTGCCGTGTCTTGCTGATTGTATTTCATGCATGTTCGTACAAGTTTTGTGCTCAGATGATTGGTATAGCTTATGTTTTGATAATGTAGTTAGTATGTGTTGTATAATTTGATTTGTGTTGTTGTTGTTAATGCATGCTTGTTGATTGTAGGTTGTAGATAATACATACATGATTCATGTGTCTAATGATGTGTTGCATGTGTTAGTTGTATGTTATCATTCATGTGTTTAGTTTTCATGTGTTAGCGATCATGTATTCATGTATGATTCATGTGTTGT
>CANYBF011021077.1:0-20627 GCA_948192965.1 Dalechampia spathulata | reverse complement strand
AAAACTTGAGAGTTTTGAAAAAGAAAACAAGATTTTGAAAGATGAAAATGATAAGCTTTCAAAGGAAAAGGATTTGTTGAAAGACAATTTGTCTAGGTTTGAACAAGGTGAGGTCAAGATAGATACCATTTTAAAACACCAAAAACTTAATGGTAATAAAGAGGGTCTTACATTTAATCAAGATTCTTCCTACACTTCTAAGGGTACAGTTTTTGTCAAAGCCTCCACCTCACAATAAAATCTAAATAATTTGAAAAAGAAACATGTTCATCCTAAGACTCATAGAGCATATAGGCATGTTAGTAAGGTGCATCATTATTCATGTTATTGTTCACATAATCACAATCATTCACATGCATCTAAGAAGAAATATATGCATAATCATTCTAGGTTTAGAAATGTTGTATGTCATTATTGCAATAAAAAAGGGACATGCAACCAATAGATGCTTTATTAGGAAGATGCATTGGAATGATAATGTAGATGCTTCTAACCCCCAAGGACCCAAGTACATTTGGGTACCAAAAAGGAAGTAAATATATTTATTTTGACAAATATGCTTGAGATCTAAGATTAATGAGAATAAGTGGTACCTCAATAGTGGATGCTCAAGACATATGACTTGTAATGCAAGTATTTTCTCCCATCTTGAGGAATATTCGGGAGGTGATTTCACCTTTGGAGATAATGCTAAAGGTAAAGTCGTTGGAATTGGTAAGGTCGGTAAGGATTCTAACTTCTCTATTAATAAAGTTTTATTGGTAAAAGGATTGAAACACAACTTGCTTAGTATTAGTCAACTATGTGATAATAGTTTTAAGGTCATGTTTAATCCTAAAGGTTGTTATGTGCATAGTATTAATGACAATAAGCTAGTCTTTCAAGGAGAAAGAATAAAAAATATTTACATGATTAATTTAGATTCTATTCCTAATAAGAATGTGAAGTGTCTTGTTTCTATAAGTGAAGACTCATGACTTTGGCATAGAAGGCTTGGACATGCTAACTTTGAAAGCATTGGAGATCTCGGGAAGAACGAGAATGTGGTAGGCCTTCCAAAGATCAAATTTGCTAAGGACAAGGTATGTAAAGCATGCTAAATGGGAATACAGGTAAAATCTTCATTTGAGGCTAAAAACAAAGTAACTTCTACCAAACCTCTTCAATTGTTGCATATGGATTTATTTGAACCAACTAAAGTAGCTAGCTTAGGTGGTATGCATTATGCACTTGTTATTGTTGATGATTACTCTAGGTTTATTTGGGTTTCATTCTTAGCTCATAAAGATGATGCATTTGATGCTTTTCAAACTGTTATTAAATGAATGCAAAATGAAAAGGGTTACTATATTTCTTCTATTAGAAATGATCATAGAAAAGAATTTCAAAATGAAAGTTTTAAATCTTTTTATGAATCACTTAGTATTTACCATAACTTTTCATCTCCTAGAACTCCTCAACAAAATGGGGTATTTGAAAGGAAAAACCAGACTCTTTATGACATGGCACGTACTATGCTTAATGAGTACCAATTACCTTCATACTTTTGGGCCGAAGCGGTCAATACCGCTTGTTATGTCATCAATCAAGTTCATTTGAGATCAATTTTAAATAAAAATCCTTATGAGTTATGAAATGGTAGAAAACCAAGAATTTCATACTTTAGAGTATTTGGTTGCAAGTGCTATATTTTAAATACCAAGGACAATCTTGGAAAATTTGATTCCAAAACGGATGAAGGTATTTTCTTAGGTTATAAAACTTCTAGTAAATCATATAGGGTATTTAATAAACATTCTTTGGTTGTTGAGGAATCAATGCATGTTGTTTTTGATGAAACTAACTCCTTTGGTCTAAGAAAGGACAATGTTGATGATGATGCAGGAATTCTAATGGAACAAGGAAATGAGAAAGAACATCAACAAGAAGTTGTTCCCAAGGATGCTGAAAAGGAAGAAGTGGATGATCTTCCTCCTCACCTAGCTGCTACACATATCAAGCATGATCTTCCAAAGGAGTGGCAATTTCTAAAAGGACACTCTAAGGAGCAAATCATAGGTGAAATGTCAAAAGGAGTAACAACTCGTTCTAAGTTTAAAGATATTAATAATAATCTTGCATTTATTTCACAAATAGAGCCTAAGAATGTTAAAGATGCCTTAAATGATGATAGTTGGGTGTTAGCTATGCAAGATGAGTTGAATCAATTTGATAGGAATAAAGTGTGGACCTTAGTGCCTAAGCCTAAAGATGTATCAATTATAGGTACTAGATGGTGTTTAGGAATAAGCTTGATGAAGATGGTGTTATAACTAGAAATAAGTCTAGACTTGTAGCTCAAGGGTATTGTTAAGAAGAAGGTATAGATTTTGATGAATCTTTTGCTCCTGTAGCTAGATTAGAAGCTATTAGGATGTTATTGGCATATGCATCTCATATGAACTTTAAAATTTTTCAAATGGATGTCAAAAGTGCTTTTCTAAATGGTTTTATAAATGAAGAAGTTTATGTTGCACAACCCCCTGGTTTTGAAGATTTTGAATTTCCAAACCATGTTTTCAGACTTACCAAAGCTTTATATGGCCTTAAACAAGCCCCTAAAGCTTGATATAATAGGGTAAGCACATTTTAAATTGATCATGATTTTGACAAAGGTAAAGCAGACACTACACTTTTTATTAAGCATTATAAACATGATATTCTTCTTGTTCAAATTTATATTGATGATATCATATTTGGTGCTACTAATGAAAAGTTATGCAAGGAGTTCTCCAAGTATATGCAGGAAGAATTTGAAATGAGCATGATGGGAGAGTTGAAGTATTCCCTAGGACTTCAAGTGAAACAATGTGAAGATGAAATCTTCATCAACCAATTCAAGTATACTCAAGAGATGCTTGAGAAGTTTGGATTGGAAGATGCTAAAGCTAGAAAGACACCAATGAGCACAACTACAAAATTGTCATTGGATGAAAGTGGTAACAAGTAGATCAAAAGAAGTATAGAGGTATGATAGGTAGTTTGTTGTACCTAACTGCTTCTAGGCCCGATATTATGTTTGTTGTGTGTATGTGTGCTAGATTTCAATCCTCTCTTAGGGAATCTCATTTGAATGCTGTGAAAAGAATTTTTAAATACTTGATTGGAACTATGCATTATGGATTGTGGTATGCCAAAAAGGATTCTTTTGATTTGATTGCCTATTCTGATGCTGATTTTGCTAAAAATTTATTGGATAGGAAAAGTACCTCAGGTACTTGTCACTTTTTAGGTAATTGTTTGATTTCTTGGTTTAGCAAGAAGCAAAATTGTGTATCTTTGTCAACTGCTGAATCTGAGTACATATCCGCAGGTTGTTGTTGTGCTCAAGTTCTTTGGATTCAATAATAATTAAGGGATTACAATGTTTGTGTTTCTTGTACTTCTATTAAATGTGATAACACTAGTGTCAAAAATCTATCTAGGAATCCTATTCAACATTTTAGGACTAAGTACATTGATATTAGACATCATTTTTTACGTAATAATGTGCAAAAAGGAAAGGTTGTATTAGAATTTGTTAATACAACTCATTAATTGGCTGATATTTTTACAAAACCCCTAACTGAAGAACGATTAAATTTCATTAAATATGAATTAGGGATGATAGATGGGTCAATTTTGAAATAGGAGTGATTGGTGGACTTAGAAAACCTCAAGAAAATTCATAAAATTCTTTGAAATTTTTTCAGTTTTAAGTCCCCATATGGCCGTACAACATTTGGAATGCCCGTACGGATCCTATACGATCAATTCCTTCATTTCTGGCACTTTTCTGGTACGGTCTGTACTCATTTCAATACAACCGTATGTGATGTGGTACGGCCGTACCAAATGTGGTACGCCCGTACGCGTTGTTTTAAAGATTATCTTCCAAAATCATCATACGGCCGTATGCTTCTCTGGTACACCCGTACGTGATCAAGAAATATAAACGTTTGCAGCTCGTACGGCCGTACATCTCACCCGTATGCCCATACGTGATATGTATTTTCAAGACATTTTTTGGCTCGTACGGTCGTATGCCCATACACAACCTGAAAAACGATTTTAAAAACCTCATTTTTCAGTTTTCAACTCATTTTCATTCAGTTTTCTCTCAAATTTCCTCTGAAATCTTGTCCAAAAACACTTCCAAACCTTTCATATTCTATTTACTCATTCCATACTCATCATTTTGGTTTGTTTTTCAATCTTGTAACTATTTTTCTATTCCGTTTTTACTGTTTCATTGTTTTTTAGTGCATTCATTGAATATTTTGATTTTCTAATTATTCTAGACTATTTTAGCTCTAAGTTCTTTAGAGTTTAGTGCTTAGGATTGTGTTTTGAACTTGTATATCAAATTTTATCAAATTCTGTGCAGATTTCAATTTTTGAGTTTTTAAAATCGCGTCGAAACTTTGCCGAAATTTTCAAAACTTCTGTTTTTCACTATTTTATCGATTTTTCACTATTTTTACTCATGTTAGCCCCTACTGATCGCGTGGCTCTTCCTCACGGAGAGTCAAACGCACCTGTCCTCCCGGCTCTGGGCCTCGTGGCTCATCCTCTGCTGCCTCTACCGTTAGGACCTCCATTCTGAGTGAGAAAGTTTTCTCTTACTCTCATTTTACGTGTCATCCTACACTCCGCCAGACCACATTGGAGGGCAAGGTTCAAGGTTATTTGATCAATGTACATTGGTCAAATTTCATGTTTCTTCCCAACCAGTATATTCAGTCTGTAGCATTAGAGTTCCTACAGACTTTTTCTTTGTCTACTTCTTTTTCTTGTACTTTTTATCTATTCCGCAAACATTATTCTCTTTCTGCTTCTGAGTTTGATGCTCTATTTAGATTTCCTACTGATGGCATCTCGAATGCCAAATCAGCGGTCTTCGACCGCAATTCCTTCTGGAGGAACATTGCCCTCAACACTGCCTTCCGACCCTCTCGTCAGAAGGCTTCCTGCCTTAAACCCCTCGCTCTTTTCTATTGTCATAGACTAATCTCCTATCTAATCTTCAGGAGGTCAGATTCTAATGACACTATCATGAGCCTTGACCTGATCTTTCTCTACTGTATGGTCACGGGTACCCCCATCCAATCTGGACATTGGCTTCAGACCTCTTTTCATAAGGTTGACGTCCAGAAGTAGCCTGACAGAGCTATTCTCTTCGATCCTATCATCCATCATATCTGCCATCAACTATAGGCTTTCCCTCCTATCTGCCCTTCTCTAGGACCCTGCGGTACGAATCTCAATCTTTCATTCATTAAGCACTCCATGCTCTTTGAATGCACTGTTGATGACGAGTTCGTGATCCATTCAGAGTATATCTCCAGACAACTCGCTCACCTTCAGTCATTGGAGCTTCCCTATGACACTATCACTCTCTACGATCGACGTGCTGTAGAGGTTCTTCAGCACCTACAGGTTCCACTGCCAGATGATACTCCTGCAGAGTGGCGCGACCAGCCGGATCCCTCTACTAATGGCTCACGATAGGCGGCTCTCAGCCACAAGTGTCAGCGACACTTTACCGATGGATCCTCCTCTTCGGGTGCTGTTCCTAAGTCTATAAATCTAGCTGCCACTTCTACTGATCCTGGTACTGCTACTGCTACTTCAGATCCTATTTCTCAGCAGCTTGCTACCATCATTGCTCGACTCGATCACTTGGACACCTTTGAGCGTCGTTTCAACCATATCAACCAGTAACTTGGTCATCTCTCGCAGCAATCTACTCTTCTTGGTCAGCAGCTTGATCAACATGTTGCTGACTTTCATGAGTTTCAGACATCCACATCCGAGTCTCTCCACTCTATCAGTGTCATGATGGATCCTTTCATCATTCCTCCATCGAGTCCACCTCCTCCTCAGGACCCACAGTGATGTAATGATTTTGATGTTGTCAAAGGGGGAGATGTTTTATATGTTTTATGATTTTTAGGACTTCATGTTAGTGGAGTTGATTGTTAGATTTTTTTTTAATTGATTGTTAGATTTTGATTTTTATGTTTATATCTTGATGTTATTATTGTATTGAACATCTTTTTGATATTATATATATGATGTTCATTATTGATGTTTGATTTTGATTATTATATTGATAATTGTTATATTGACTATTTGATTTATATTTGTTCTCCTTTCCTTTATGATTTGATTTATTTTTGTCTTATGACATGTATTCTAAAATAAAGTAGGAGATTTTCAAAATTTTCATATTAAAATTTCATTTAAATGAATTTTTGCAAATTGAACTTAAATTGATTGCCAACATCAAAAAGGGGAGATTGTTAGACCCTAAGTTTTGATGTTCGAGTCACGTATGAGTCAATTTAAGTTATTTGCAAGTTTTGAATAGTATTTTATGACTGGTACAGGCGTACCAATTTTGGTACGAGTGTACCAAATGATGGTATGACCGTACCACATTTCCCTCTCATTTTCTAACGGTAAAATTTAAATCCGTACTGTCGTACATGTCTGGTATGACCATACGTGACTTAATTGAAAGGTTTTAAACCCTTTCAAACGGCTATGTTTAGATAGAACTTTTGCATCTTTGAATCTAACAACTATTTTCTGCAGAACCTTTCATTCCTTTAAGCTGCTACTGTCTATTGCAAGCAAGTTAACTTGTATTTATGTATTAGGCTATCAAATACTTTCTTTCATTGTATTCCTACAACCTAAGTATTAGGTTTTGTATTTATGGGATTGGTATGTGATTAATGTGTGGGGATTAAATTGTATTTGAGAGCTTGTGAGGATAGTTTTTGTAAAGGTTTGAGTGTAAGCCTAAAAACACTAGGGTTATTGGATTCATTTGTGGAATCCATTGTGTAAATTAATTGAGAATTAGTAGAACCCTAAGTTGAGACTTAGGAGAAAGTGGATGTAGGCAAGAGTTTGGTCGAATCACTATAAATCACACATGTTGCCTTCCGCAAGAGGATTTTCATTATGTTTTAATTTGGATACAAACATATAAATATTTATGACACTATGTTATATGTATGTTGAAATTATAATTATCAAATTATGTGACGTGCTTGCTTTTCAAAAAAGAATGATCTTTTATAAAATAATTAATGGATTCTGGTATGGGAAAGAGATTCATTAGTTGATTTATGGGAGCATGTGCATCGTGCAAAATGTCACATAATTATTATATAAAAAATATTTGATAAACTTAATTATTATTTAATTTGAGAATAAATAAATTAAACTTAAAGTAGTAATAATTAAATATATAAAAATTAAATAGAGATGTTTTTAGAAGGAGAAAATGAAAGACAACATATGATAATATCAAATAGAAAAAGAAGAGAAAAGTCATTTTCATGCTTAAAAGAGACTCGACTTATACATTATCAAATCATATAACGGTAAAGAGTTAATTAATTCAGAAGCTTTGCTAACTAACTCTAACTTCTTTTTTTTTTTCTTTTAAAAATATTCAACCCATCATCCACATCATGAGTCCCTTATAAATTCCTCCCTCCTTCATTCCCTTATTACCTCCCTTTCACTTTTAATTTTACCCAAATTATAAATTAAATTATAACTCATTTTATGGTATTTGAAATATCAAAGAAGAAAGTTTCTATCATTTTTTTTACTAAAATATGTTTATATTAGGATTCCAAGATCTTTAAAATGAACTGTTTAATTCTTCAAAACAATATATCTTTATTTATTTAAGTTAGTCTTAGTTTAAATTTATAAATGATTTTAGGCTTAAAGATATAAATAATATTGAAATGAACATACCTTTTTGAAAAAATGTGATTATTTTCTTTTATATATATATATATATATTTAAAATTTTGTATTCAAATTATTGATCAAGATGATAATTTTTTAGTAGCATTAAAAAATTATCTGTATTGAAGTTGTCACTTTGATAAACATTTTCAATTCAACTACCATTAATTTTAACATGATATATCAATTATAGTACAATTTTAGAAAATATATTTTAAAAATAATAGTTAAATAATTAATAAAAAATATTAATTATTTTAATAAATATATTTATTAATAGATATAATATTTTTATATAATGAAATTTTAAATATTTAATTGTTATATAATTTTAATTATCAATATAAATAAATAATTTTTAAAATAAAAATTATTAATTTGATATTTGTATTTACTTTTATAATTTTTTCCAATGATTAAAAAATTTTAATATATTTTAATTATATTATATTTTCTCACAAAAATATATTTCTAAAAATCATATATTTCTAATACATTATCATTAAGTTTACGTGTTATTATTAGAATGTACATGTATATATGAGTAAATGAAAAATATATCTAAAATATTATAATGACTAGATAGTATTTTATCAAAATAAATTTAATGAATTTGATAAAATTTATTTATTAATTTTAAATAATTATATTTACATTTCAATGAATTTTAAATTTTTTATATTACAATTATGTACGAAAATTGATTTTTTTATAAATAAAATAAACTATCCTTCTTAATAATTATAATATAAAATTATAAAATTAATATATATGAATTTTTATTTACAACATTTTATTCGATAATAATAAATTGTGTATTTTTGTAATGATTTTATACATTAAAATATAATTCATATGAATGTGAATATTTTTAGTATTTTTGTTAACATGATCAATTCTATAATTTAATAATTTATTTTTATATATAAACGTGATTCATTCTAATATTATATGACGGATACAATACTTATTTATGAAAATGATAGTCCCGGATACAATACTTATTTAGTCAAACATTTAAAAGCTAAAATGTAACTTAATAATGAATATCAATTTTGCTATACTATAATATTAAATATTCTATAATATTTTTAAACAAAGATGAAAAAATAGTTTAAAATATATCAAATATATCTTCTAAATTAATTAATTTTAAAATTTTTTATAAAAATTATATTTTTTAAAAAATATTTATTTTTAAATTTTTAATAACATATCAATATAAACTAAATAATATTAATTATCATACATTAATATAAAAAATACATACAAGAAAATTTATAAATATCGTACATTTTTATTTTCTAACATATTTTATATTAAAATTTTTAATTATATATATGTAATATAATTTAAATACATTAAAATTTATAAATTTTAAATTTAATATAATTTAAGTTCATTTTAATCATAAACACAAAAATATATATAAGTAAATAAAATAATCAAATTAATAGTTTCTATTTTAAAAATTATTTATCCATATTGATAATTAAAATTACATAATAATTAAATATTTAAATTTCATTATATAAAAAATACTAGTTATTTTTAATTATTACTTATGACACAATTATTTAGTTATTAAATTACACTGTCTTGCTACAATGTAACACCATATCACGAATAGATCTCACATCATATCTATATATTACTACAATATTACACTATATCATATATAAACCTCACATCATATCTAAATCAACATCAATTACACTAAAGTCACCAATCAGATCAGAGTAATCATTTCAATACAAAAATAATTTTATTCATATTATTGAAAACATCACTTTTGACCCATGATATCAATATAAAATTTTCAAAATATATATATAAGAAAATAACCACATTATTTCAAAAAAATTATTGCTTTTAAGCCATAATTTCAAGGTTTTAAAATAAACATTTATTCTTGGAAGTCGCATACCTTATCGACGAAGCACAAGACAAATTTTTAGTTAAAACCATGCTTAAGTAAATAAATAATCTTGATCAGACAAGTAGCTTTTTTCAAATTTTCTTGATTTAAAGTCCTTCTGGGTCCACAATTTAACGGATTAAAAACTCTTATAAAAGTCATGTTAGAGGAGCCGACTAGAAAACTATCTCAAATCTCTACTTTCGTGTTTAGAATACAACACCTAACCTTATGTTTGCAGGATAACTACTAATTTTCGGTTAAAAGGGATAAGCACCACATAAATGCTTATGAAGCATCTATAGTTTAGAAGGCAAACACGTCTGGTCTGCTGATCATGCTAACATACCTTACACAGAATCTTTCCTTATTTCTATTCTTTGTTCAATTATATAATAATTTTATCAGCACATGTATTATTGATTATCGCAATAAATAAATAGGCATGTCGGTACCAATAGTTAATTATACTGCTAGACCATGCGTTTTGAAGAAATCAGTGAACAGAAAGCCGCAGTAACACGTACTCTATTTTTTCTTTTCCTTCTAAACTGACATAAACCCATGTTGTCAATTAGGAAAATCTACTTAACTAGTAAGAAAATTCTTATTAAATGTTTTCTTTTTCTTTTTGTTTTTTTTTGCAGCATGGTAATCTAACGTGAACAAATATAAAACCACCAGAATGGGTGAAGCAAGTTTGTCAACAGAACTTCCTAGGATGATTATACTTCCAGTACCCGGAAAAATGAAGGTACCTGTTGTTCATAGGCGTAGTAAAGGCCAAAGCTCAAGGGCACGGTTACGCTACTGTGGTTATGATTTTTACAAGCAGGGAGTGGCATCCATAAACGAAAACGTCCATCAGTCCACTCATTTAAAACTCAATTCAAACATGCTTTAGTCCCCAACTACCTGAGGAAAGCAAAACAACCATCAGGATAAATGCTACAGCATCTATCATCAACATGATGCGAGCCATAAGAGAACAAGGTGTCCAGGAAAATGACAGTTAAAGCAGGTAATCATGGTAACCATTGCCAAGGTAAACATCAACACATCTAACAAATCATAGGATCCAAACATAGAATTAGACCAGTAATGCACGTTTGGGAACCTCATGAAACTTTATTATACAATGATGATCTGCTGTAATCCAACATCCTAAAATTGGAGAGCTGATTTAGTACTCATTGATTATTGCCAGCCAAAGCTTCATCCACACCACTGGCGGATTTCTCCTGGCCAACCTGTTCCTTGAAATTCAGACATGGACTAGCTATGTATCCACAAACCTGTAAATCATTCGTTTTAAGCGTACACCATAATAAAAGAAGAAAAAGGAAAAGCAACAGGAAGAAGTTGGACGTGACACAAAAAATATAAAAATGAACGGCTCACCATCGTGTAAGACTTCAGAAATACAACATAAATTAACAAGAACCACCGATGGGTCTTAGGGCCTATGAAATAATAGGTGTGCTATAGATCGGTCAATTGGATTTGTATCAGTTTCCATATCAAGGAATCCAGCGCCCCTGAAAAAGGCCAAACACTGATATCAGAAACGGTGCATAGAGCAGAGAGAGATGAAGAAAATATTCCAGAAATTAAAATTGATAAGATTAAATAATTACAAATAATTTATGGCAACAATGAAATAAAAAATTAGTTCACAGTGATTAAGAATTGGGATGGAAATATATGTATGTCGAAAACAATGTCATCATTGGAAGTGCTTGTCCTGGGCTCAACCTGAGACACAAATACCAGGCTGAGAGCATAGATATTAAAAGTGAAGATCCAGAGAATTGGCTATAAATTGATTGTGAATCCTAAAATCACCTAAGAAAAAATAACACATTATACCATTTGATTAACTCAAAGTGTGGAACGGTAAAAAGATGAAATCCTTGCCCACCTACCTTTTTCTGTATGCACAATCTTGAAACATTAACTTTACCATAAATTTAGACGGACTAGAAGACCAATCAGGATGCAGAATTAGTGGGTTTTCATTACATGCCATTCTAACAGTGATTAAAAATTTTATTATTTATCTTAAAATGCCAAACAGTCTGGAACCTGCTATGGGTTAGTTGAAATATCAATACTAGGTAGACATCTTAGCAATAATTCTGAATATTACTTGAAGAATCCCAATGGTAATTTCTTAGTTTCTACTGAAAGCAAAAGCAGATTCAATACAAGTAGATCACTCATGATAGGCAATTTGCACCCACAGACCCCTCCCCTCTACCAGCTGTCAATAACTTTTCATTCTCTAGCAACTCTTAACCTGCAAGCTACCTCTCACCCTGCCAACAACCTTTACTGGTGGTGAAATGATGAAAAATATGTAGTACCAAGTATGTTAACATGTATGTCTACCAATTCGTTTCTATAAACCTTGCTTTGTTCTGGAAAACCAAGGAGGATATGCTTCATGTCTTAGTAGTTAATTTAAAGCCGTAAAACACAAGAAAGAGGGGGAAGAATAATTGTTTGACAACGTATGAATAAAAACACCACATAATTAGAAAAGACAAAACATTCCTTTTAATAAATATAATCCAACATGGGAAAGGTTTGATAGTAAGCGACAAATAAATGGAGTAAATTGGGCCCTAGCCATTGTTAGTGGGTTTCAAAAGAATCACGTAACTCCTGCTATATATGGTGGGGCCTAAAACTCCTCAAGAGTATGGAACTTCTAAATGGTATTCAAGAAAGTTGTGTGGATACCAAGCGGCATAAGAGTAAAAACTCTAAGCTTATCCAATTCATTTGTGTAAAGTGTGGTTCACCTCTGTCTACATAATCACTACTTGTGAGTTGGTAAGATTCAAAACTTTCATGCTCGACTTTGAATTCTTCATAGACAGAATGGATTGCCCCCCAATAGTCTGTATCTGTTGGATTTTAAGCTAAGAAATTTTTCTCATTAAATGGTTCCCCAATCCCACCTTCCCCCTTCCTCTCCTATAAAGCAGCACCTTTGAACAATAAGGACACACCTTTGACAATATAATATCCTAATAAAGATATGAAAACTGGCACATGTAAGGCATCAACACTTGACTTCTATTAGATAGAAACAGTTATAATAATATCCTATGAAATTTAAAATTAGGAAGTGTGGATGATCTTCAGAAATATTTGTGGTGGAATGAAAAATTCTGAAGGTGTACAACTGCATTCAGCACCATCCTGATTTCTTAAAGTAGTGACACACTTATATTGGCACTACTTGTACGATATCCATGTTGTCACTTCTTGCCAAAATTAGTATGAAATGTCTGTCTATTCAAGGAATGCATAATCCGAAGAAATTAACGGACTAAAGGAATCAAATAACATAAATATGTTTATGGCCTTTCAGGTAATTAAATTTGCTTATTATTAGTCGGTTCATTTTCCCAATATTTTCATCTGCATAGAATAAATCCTTCAGTAAAAAATGAATAACCCTTTTTTTTGTTTTTAAATGCTAATCAACAGATAAGCAAATCTATTGCATAAGTAATGGGCTACTTCAAACCAATCTGTTTAACCTATATTGTAAAAACTGTGTGCAGTTCCCACTCACTAACTGACTACATAGCAGGCTGTAAACCAAAATTTAAACGTCAATCAAATGAAATAAACTACTACTAGAAATATAAGGAGGCATGCCAAATTAGCTTCTTATATCAACATTACCTTGCGTTAAACAAAAATGTTACTCACATATACTGATGCCTCTTGCATGAAAAAAGAAATTAAACAGATAAAAACATGTTTTTTTTATTAATAAAAAGCAAAATAAGGTACCTGTTTCTATGTTCAGCCATTGACAGGCCGCCACTTGTATCTCTGTCATCTTGCTTACCACCATTTGCATTTACACAATTATGCCTTTGTTCAGCACTTCGAGCCAAGCGATACAAACTATCTCTTATGCATAATTTTGTCCTAATATCCAACTGGATTCAAGAATAATCAGCCACTAAAGCCATTGATACTTGACATACAAAAAAGAAATCATAACGCATCATACCAAGTGCCTATTTATATTGAACTTGTTAATGTAATTACAGATTTATACAAAGGCATGTCAACATCAAATGATAATATTTCTACAAATATATGATATGACAAAGTGTTTCTTATGGAGATAAAAATGTCAGTTATCATCATCTTGACTTCATATTTGGTCAACTGAGACTCTGCAGAGTTATAATTAATGAAGGTTTTTTCGTTTCCAAAATAATAATGCACACAGTTTTTCAGAAATCATTTTTCAAGTTATTTGAACTAACGAATTTCCAAAAAGCAATTCGTGCATTTCAAGAAATAAAAATCAGACCTGCTTATTGATATCAAATATAGTTCTACACATATAGCTTAAGTTGTATTAAATACAATACCTGTTCCATGACTTGCTGAAGCTGGCAAAAACTACTTGCTTCAAGCGAGATGTCATCTAATGCTGAGCTCATGCAGGAGCTCTCCTGAACATTTGAATCTAATTCTGCAGGATTTCCATTGCAGATTCCCTCAATTCCACTGTGATCCTCAACCTCAAGATCAGATTGACAGGTTTGATTTGGAACAGATTCACAAAAAACAGTTGGACTTGCAATATTTGCACATTTAAAATTCCTTGCATACTGGGCTTGCAAATCCTGGCAATGATATAACCTCTCCCCATTCTCATTTATAACAGTAGAAGCCTCTAACGAAGGAGAATTCTTCATGGATTGCACTTGATCTGATGCAAATGACTCCTTAAGTGAAGGAGAAGGGAAGCCATTGCTTTCAGACTTTATTTTCCATGGACTTGGACAGACAGAAGTTTGATCTGAAGCATTCTCATAGTCTGTGTGCAAACATGGAATATTTGTTTGTGTGTAATTCAAGGAATCTAATCCCATATCTGATTTCCGTTGTTGAGAACCTGGAGGACAAAAAACATGATGGGATGCACTCTCTTGGGAACACTTGGCATTTACAACTTGCTTGAAGTTGCCACTACAATGAGAAGAACCACCCTTGTCTAGGTGTTGGTCTTTTCTCTTTCCTTTAGACTGACCTTTCTGGGGACCAATCTGCCATGCCAAAACCACAGAGTAAAGCATTCTAAATATCTTGAGATACAAGGTTGTAAGCGTGACATAATTCTAGTGAATGATTCCCATATAGCATACATCCATCAAAAATCGAACCAACTTGATATTGAGGATGAAACAGACATAAACCTTTTGTATTATCATGGATGCTTATTGCAAATTGTTGCAAATTGTGGTACATAAGTGGAGTAGATTGGTCCTTAGCACAGGCCAATCACAAATCATGAGCCATCCTACCATCTTACAAATTTTTGGGATAAATTTTACAAAATAACAGAATTACTCACCATTGCCTTTCAAATTACTAAAATTGAGTTGTTACGATAAACTATAATTGATACATAACCACAGGATTATTGAAACTTAAACACAGGCAAGTATAGATACATGGTGGTTTTGCAAGAGAAAGATGATATGTTAGTTGGGAGGATAGGTAGAATGAGACAGGAGGAGATGGTCAGCAAAAATGAATCAAATTTGGTATGCAGTGATCTGATGCATCAACATGTCAGTTAGCATTCATATTCCAAATCAAATAAAGTATCTTCACTTTGGTCAAATTCTTCTACAGGCATGTTGTAGACAGGATAGAGAGAAAAAGAGCAAGGCCACAAGGATAAATAAAGATGGGAAAACATAGAGAAACATTAAAATACAAAAAATTTTTAAAAAAGAACTAGTGGCTTTCACTCACCCGCACCAAAGAGGTACACAGTTTAATGGCGGACGATATTAAAACTGGAAAAATAAGCCATCATTCAAGACATAGTACCATTACTAACCTGCTTCTTAAGCATCAAACTGTCCTTATTTACAGATCCACCATCTGAACCATTTGAAAAATGGAAGTGACCAAAACCTGAATGGCCAGCACTCATATCATTGGAACTCATTTTGTCATCCATTAATGAACTTTTCTTACTGGAATCATTGACTGAAGGACCAGCATTGTTTAGCCCAGTAGCTTCGTGACGATCTGATATGCTATTCAGTGCATTTGCAGCAGAACTTGAGAGCTTCGAATCCAACTTTAAGGCATCTTCAGACCCTTCATTAGAATAAGACGATGAAAACCAGCACAAGTCATCTTCATTACTGAGACTGCCTAACCCAAATGTCGAATCACAGCTTCTGCAAGATGAAAGGATATAAACACAATTGACAATCAAATGTATACACTCACAACATACATATAAAGGTGAATCAAATGAATGTTCATAAGGGGCCAGAACTTCTAACTTCAGGACGTTATGTACTCAGTTCCCATTATTGATGGGGTTCCGAAAAGAACATGTAGCCCAAGTTCCCTGATGAGTTAAGGACACCGAATATACATGTAATGCATGCAAAAAGATCATGGTAAGCAATAACTTAACATGGCATGATAAAAATCTAGCACTACATAAAATTCTTTTGTCAAGTTGGAATTATGAAATGTTCAAGCGTTTTCTACATATTAAAAATTTAAAGGGCAGCTAAAGGACTACCTGAACATTCTGTCAACATCCTCAAAATTTCCAATATCATCTGGCCAATCATAGTATAATAGCTCATCATTTTCTTTGTCTTCACAATGATTACCAAAGAAGTTCATATCATTGTCTGTCTGAGACACATGACTTGGTGGAATAGGGTTGGCATCGTTATTGTCAACAGCACTTTTTTCATCTAAGATAGGATCAGAAGCAGTAAAATCACCACCAACTGAATCAGTATTCCCACTTTTTAAAGAATGATTTGATGCCCTTGTTTCTTCGGATGCTATGCTTGCAACTTCTTTCACTGAGTCACTACTACAGGGAATGGGAGACCATGGATCCTTACCCCGCATCCTATCTTTCTTTGCTAGAGTAAGCAGACCAGCTTCCTCCTTATTCTGAGGGTATTTAGAAGAATCATCACTTGAAATCTCTTCACATCTTGGTTTCTTGTTAGTACCACCATTAACTCCTGATTGGTCCGCACGTTCCTCAACAGGATGTGGTACTATATGATGATTGTTGTCACTGAATTCATCCCACACATTATCTTCAAGCTATAGCATTAGAATTAAGATATCAGAAAACTGAATAGTCAAATGTTTTTTCAACAAAAATATTTGACATGTAATAGTTTAGGGTTTAGGGAAAATAACATTTGAAAATTATCAATCATGAATCTAATGAATTTATGGACTTGAAACCATGCAAAGTTCAGCCGAAGAGCAGCTAATCACAGAGAACGATTTTTTTTCGGCCTAAACTAAACAAACAAACAAATAATAATATCTTTTAACAATAATGAAAATTTCATAAATTATGTTTATTCGATTTCTAAAAAATTCAAAGTTTGCGTGTTTTAATGGTAAAGGGGTTCCAAATAATCCTCTAATAAGCCACCACATTTAGAAAGATTAAGTACCAAATAAAATATGAAATTAGACAAATTGCAAACTTGAACATAAGGATAAACCCGTATCATCCTGAAAACTATAGGATTTTCCTTGCATAGGCAAGCTTCAGAAAAATTATTCCACTCTTTCTTATATGCTTCACTCATTTATAGGAATCCAAATAGGAATCACCCATATATTTAAAATGTAACTAAACTAAACAAGTAATCAAGTTCAGTTCATAGGCAAAACCAAAAATGACAATGACCATGCATTAAACACAATATAAACAAGTCAAAACGCTTCAGGCACACAAATACCTGTCCTAAACTATGTCATGACAAACTTTACTTCTAACATGTGACTGGAAATTACATCCAACCAAATCTTACTATTAACAGTTAGAATTAAAGTTAACATCCAAATGACGTGATAGCTGACAAAAGAATTCCTAAATATATGTTAAGATCTCCAATCAGCTAGGTATGAGCTCATTGGTTTCTATAATAAGTTAGAGAAGCCTCCCTCCATAAAAGGTTTTATTACTAAATCAAGCCAGTTCAATTTATTGACTTGGGGTTAAAGCTAAGTTTCAGTTGAAATATGTAGAGAAATCAAATATTGGGTTGCTCATAGATGCGCCACCTACAGATTCCACTCATGTAAACTCCACGGACTAGACTAGTTCTGGTGTGAAAAAGGTATGTTATGATTGATGTAGATTGGGCAAACCGGCCAAATGGTTCTTCAAATGATTTGGGCAAACCTCCACCTATGAGTCCCCTTTTAGAATGAAGTTAAGCTAAGACAAAATTTTTGAAGAAGCCAAATGATAAAATGGTGAAAATCAACCAGTTTTCATAAACAAAAAAAAAAAAAAAAGAGAGAATAAAAATTTCCCACAACTCAAAAATGGCCAAGAAGGTTTTGCTTTAATTCTATTCAATATTCCTACAAATTCCATATGAAATAGATCAAGTAAGGGTATGAACAAGGGTTCAAGCAAAACTATCAATTAACCATGGACAATGACTTTCTAGCTAAGCTCTAAATGTCACTGACATATGATGTCAAGCTGAAACAATAGGCATGGCTTATCCAATAAAATACTAGCAGAAGGTGCAAATAACAAAAAAGGAAAAAAATCACTGGAATGCATACCTCATAAATGGACAAGTCTGACATTCCTCGTAATCTTTTACCCACCACTAAACATACAAGCTTTCTGAATCATGCCTCTAGTAGAATGCCTGCCCTCAATACACCTCCTAAGTTTGGGAGAAACGCACAGGTACTAATTTGCCAATTTCTGAGAAGTTTATAACCAGAAAACCCAGAACAAAAATAAAAATAAATCAAGCAAAAACAGCATATGGATAAATATTTTGAGCTTAGAACTATAATATATGAGGCCAAAAGCAGCAATATAAATACAAATTAATGTGCTGGCAACCATCTAATTTGCCCCATCTTCAACCACAATATTCACAAAACAGTCTTTCATATCAAACACTTGCCTTGGAAAACTACATAATAAACCAGCATATTTAACTTTTCATAAAGGTAGGTCAACTGAATCTACAGTACAAATTTGAAACATCCCTGCCTCTATTCTGAAGTTCATAATTACTGTTCAAACTACCAGAGCAAAGGTTATAATGTCTGGAGACTCCTTTCTTGAAGCTATTCAGGTTCCAAATCGATTTGACAAAAAAAAATCTAGTTCATACTCATTGTTGGACCCGAACCCTATTCCAAACAGCCCAGCCTACATGCAGATAAGTATAAGCTAACCAAGGTTTTAAATTGCCAGCTATTACAAGTACTTCCATTTGATATCAATTAAAACAGTGAGATCAGTGCAAGAATTGAAAAATTTAACACTTCGTATCCTATTCTCTAGCCTCTAATCCTGAGAGATAAAGAACAGAAGAAAAGACAGCACCAACATAGCAGAAAGCAGAAACAAAATACCAACCAACAAGAAAGTTAACCAAAAAAAAAAAAAATCACCAAGTTTTATAGAAACAAGTTGAAGCTTCAATAGGACTTCAGTTAGTATCGGTTTCTCCATTTCCTTTGCATATATTAGCCTTTATGTACTTTCAATTAGCGAGTCAATACAAATTAATTGAACGAGTACTAACCTTCCTGTTTCCATTAATTACCCTAAGAAATCCTAATCAGTCATGATATTAATTAAAAAAAGGTTCAGTTATGTACAAAAGCCATTAACAAGCATTTCATTATCTTACCTACTTTAATCAAATTGACAAAGAAATGAAAAGATCCAAAACCTATGAACGTTTTCTCACTGTCCAAACAGATAACAAAACCAAGAACGGCAACAATTCGATAGAAAAGCAAATACAATTCTACTAAAAACATAGAACAATTCATAACAAAAAAGGAAACCAGAAGAAACCTATCTCCAATCAGAAACTAACCTGAAATCAAATCTGCTGTAAACTTTATCCCTGAAAAATCTATCAAGCTAGACTCTCCTTCGCCGTTATGAACCAAATGAGGTGAGACGCAGTTTGCCCTAAATCAGAGGTTTCTGGTAGTTTCTTACTGAAAAGAACAAATTGATGTTTTTGCTGAATATTTAATCGTTTGTTGATAGTGGTTTTTTTGAGGTTGACACGTGGCGAAGAGATCAGAACGAAGCAAAATCAGAATTCGTGGACGAGAGAGAAAGATGAGATCCTATCACTTTCTGCTTTTTGATTGGTCCACGTAATGTATTCTTCCGTTTATATTCGACACGTATCTTTGAACTCGTTGTTATTTTTTATTTTTAATTTCGGAAGAATATAAATAAAATGGTACACGCGGCAATGACTCATGATCCTCACAAACTAATGCAATTTATTTAACAAATTAATTGTAGATTAATCCATCAAAGTTAGTAATTTCAAATTAAATACTCCTTTTTTTATTGTAAAAGTATTTTTTAATATACAATTAATTAGTAACTTTAATTTTTAAATATTTAATATATTTCTATGATGAATCGTAATAGTTTGGTAAAACATCATTATTCTATAACATTTTTTTAAAAAAATAGGACATTTCTAATTATTTAATTTCAGGCATGAGAGGGGGATTTGTGGCGGCTTCTCCGTGTATTATTTAATTTTATAATATATCAAATTATATCATATTATATCATATATATATTAAAAGAGGGAAGGGAGTGAAAATACAAGTCTACCCCTTCCCTTTAATTTTAATAATTCAAAGATAAATATTATTTTTAAAAATTTATATAAAGATAAATATTACCTTTTTAATTTTAATTCAAAGATAAATATTATTTTTAAAAATTTATATAAAGATAAATATTACTTTTTTAATTTTAATTCAAAGATAAATATTATTTTTTAACATTTATATGAAGATAAATATTACTTTTTAAATTTTAATT